>JBBPBX010020744.1:0-19586 GCA_038048925.1 Garcialebias charrua | reverse complement strand
TTCATCAGATCGACAAGGTGCAGACCATCACATATCTGTCCTCAAAGAGCTACGTATAATATATGTGAAAACACTGAAATTACATAAAATAACTTGTTCAAAATCACCATCTTTCATCAGAATGCCGTTGGTCTCGAAAGCGTAAATGGTGCAGGTTCTTCTTAAGACTTGAACAATTCATTGGAGAACTTTTTTTGTATTTTGTATACAGTACACTCTATATGAAAACCTTTTGTAAGTTACCATTCATTCATTAATTCAACCTGTATTTATACAGGTTAGCCTCATTGAGTCACAAGGACTCATTTACGACATGTAATCCAACTGTAATACCAGTATGCAGAAATGTACTCTGGAGGTAGTCAGGAGGGATTGCTGCTCTACACCTAATCTGTAGGTGTAGAAAAATAAATTCAGTCAAAATATATATATTTTTTTTAATCCCTGATTTTCATTCAACTTTTATTTAGACGTGTTAATCCCATTGAGCGTCGAGGACTCATTTACAAGAAAGACCTGGTTACTTATTTAATGTTTCTGTTCAGTGCCCTAAGACGACTTCTACTGTGACATGGTGCTATATAAATAAACTGAATTGAACGGATTTAACTAAAAGTAGAAATGGTTTGGATTATTAAAACTTCTCAGATTAAAAAGAAAAGCTTTTAATTTTCTTAATTGTATAACTTCAGGCCGAAGACCGGCTTCCAGCTGTGGCTACAGGAGAACAGGAAGAATATTATTGCTGATAATCCAGACCTGGATGAGACGGACATCATTAAGGAGGCGATGGGACGATTCAGGACACTGTCAGCGGAGCAGAGACTGGTAAGAAACTCTGACAGGTTTAATAAACTGAAATGTTAGATATTTTGTAAGAGAACACTGAAAATATGATTTTAGCCTTTGATCATTGACCCTGCAATACCAGTATCAAAAGTCAAAGTTATATCTCTATATAGACATCTGATGGAATAAGAGTTACTGCATTATATATATATATATACTGTATGTATGTATGTATATATATATATATATATATATATATATACACATACATGTATACACATACATACACACATACATACATACACACATACATACATACATACAGGTAGTCCCCGACTTACGAGCGAGTTCCGTACCTGCGAGTCGCTCGTAAGACGAAAATTCGTACGTCGGAACATGAAACACGTGTTCTCGTAAGTCCGGATTTTCGCTCGTAAGTCAGAAAATTTAAGCTAGCGCTACTACGAACACTCGTTTTTCATCAAAAACGTTCATACTAGTTCATGAACATGCTCAGAAACGTGTTTCCAAACGGTTAGCTAACACACTTTCATCTAAAAACACAAAAAAGTGCTGTATTTTTTACAAATTTACTGCTCGTTCGCCAGCTCGTAAGTCCGGGACCTCGTATGTAAGAGCGCTCGTAAGTCTGGGACTACCTGTATATATATATATATATATATACACACAGTGTATATAATCAGAGTCAGAGATTCTTTATTGTCATTCGCACCACATGTGGTACATGTGATGAAACGAGATTATGTACACAGGGTCCCAGTTACATCCAACAATAAAATGTAAGAGAAAAACGGTAATAACATCTAAGATATGAACTAAGAAAAACATCAACTAAATAATGCACTTAGCACTAATATAAAAAACATTTCTTCAAACAGCAGCACAAACATGAGTCTGTATGAGCAGATGAGCATGAATGAACACAGCAACATGAAACAGATCAGCAGCAACATGAAACAGATCAGCAGCAACATGAAACAGATCAGCAGCAACATGAAACAGATCAGCAGCAACATGAAACAGATCAGCAGCAACATGAAACAGATCAGCAGCAACATGAAACAGATCAGCAGCAACATGAAACAGATCAGCAGCAACATGAAACAGATCAGCAGCAACATGAAACAGATCAGCAGCAACATGAAACAGATCAGCAGCAACATGAAACAGATCAGCAGCAACATGAAACAGATCAGCAGCAACATGAAACAGATCAGCAGCAACATGAAACAGATCAGCAGCAACATGAAACAGATCAGCAGCAACATGAAACAGATCAGCAGCAACATGAAACAGATCAGCAGCAACATGAAACAGATCAGCAGCAACATGAAACAGATCAGCAGCAACATGAAACAGATCAGCAGCAACATGAAACAGATCAGCAGCAACATGAAACAGATCAGCAGCAACATGAAACAGATCAGCAGCAACATGAAACAGATCAGCAGCAACATGAAACAGATCAGCAGCAACATGAAACAGATCAGCAGCAACATGAAACAGATCAGCAGCAACATGAAACAGATCAGCAGCAACATGAAACAGATCAGCAGCAACATGAAACAGATCAGCAGCAACATGAAACAGATCAGCAGCAACATGAAACAGATCAGCAGCAACATGAAACAGATCAGCAGCAACATGAAACAGATCAGCAGCAACATGAAACAGATCAGCAGCAACATGAAACAGATCAGCAGCAACATGAAACAGATCAGCAGCAACATGAAACAGATCAGCAGCAACATGAAACAGATCAGCAGCAACATGAAACAGATCAGCAGCAACATGAAACAGATCAGCAGCAACATGAAACAGATCAGCAGCAACATGAAACAGATCAGCAGCAACATGAAACAGATCAGCAGCAACATGAAACAGATCAGCAGCAACATGAAACAGATCAGCAGCAACATGAAACAGATCAGCAGCAACATGAAACAGATCAGCAGCAACATGAAACAGATCAGCAGCAACATGAAACAGATCAGCAGCAACATGAAACAGATCAGCAGCAACATGAAACAGATCAGCAGCAACATGAAACAGATCAGCAGCAACATGAAACAGATCAGCAGCAACATGAAACAGATCAGCAGCAACATGAAACAGATCAGCAGCAACATGAAACAGATCAGCAGCAACATGAAACAGATCAGCAGCAACATGAAACAGATCAGCAGCAACATGAAACAGATCAGCAGCAACATGAAACAGATCAGCAGCAACATGAAACAGATCAGCAGCAACATGAAACAGATCAGCAGCAACATGAAACAGATCAGCAGCAACATGAAACAGATCAGCAGCAACATGATGTGATTTTTCACAGTGATTATTCTGGTTAGATATTCATGAGTCTAACAGCCTCAGGGTAGAAGCTGTTCCTCAGTCTAGTGTTCTACACTTAGTGCAGGGTTTTTGACTACGGATCCGAAGGTCGCGGGTTCGCGCCCCGGCCACTACCCAGCTTGTGGTGTCTATGAGTGCACACCTATTTCTCCAGCTCCCCGGGCGCTTTCGGGCTGCTCACTGCACCACCTGGTAGGTGGTTGGGTTAAATGCAGAGACGAATTTCGTCTGTGTATGGGAACATACGCAGATGACAGGAATAGACATTATTATTATTATTATTATTATTATTAATGCTCCTCAACCTCCGTCCTGAGGGGAGTGGGGCAAAGAGTGTGTGCTGGGTGAGTGAGGTCTTTCATGATGCAGGTGGCTCTCTTCCTGCATCTGGAGGTGTAGATGTCTGTGATGGTGGGGAGACTGACTCCAACATCTTCTGTGCAGCCTTCACCACTCTCTGCAGAGCTTTTCTTTCTGCAGCTGTGCAGCCTCCATGCCACACGTTGATGCTGGAGCACAGGATGCTCTCCACTGCACACCTGTAGAAGGAGGTGAGGACTGGGCTGCTCAGACCAGCTCGTCTCAGCCGTCTGAGGAAGTAGAGTCTCTGATGACCTTTCTTGATCAGGCTGGTGGTGTTGTTGCTCCAGCTGAGGTTATCATTCAAGTGTACACCCAAGTATTTGTAGCTGGAGACCACTTCCACTGCAGATCCACTTATGTTCAGTGGGGTGTGGGTGTGTTTGTTCCTTCTGAAGTCCACAATCATCTCCTTTGTCTTCTTCACATTCATGTGAAGGTTATTCTCTTTGCACCAGCTCTCCAGGTGTTCCACCTCCTGTCTGTAGCTGGACTCATCATTGTTTGTGATGCATCCCACCACCGCTGTATCATCTGCAAACTTTACAATATGACAGCCTGGATGTGTGGCTGTACAATCATATGTGAGCAGAGTGAACAGAAGAGGGCTCAACACACATCCTTGAGGAGAGCCAGTGCTGAGGGTTATGGTGGAGGAGGAGAACGGGCAGCACGGTGGCACAACTGGTAGAGCTGCTGCCTCTCAGCGAGAAGGTTGCCGGTTCAAATCCCGGTCCGGGGCCTTTCTGGGTGGAGTTTGCATGTTCTCCCCGTGCATGCGTGGGTTTCCTCCGGGTACTCCGGTTTCCTCCCACAGACCAAAAAACATGCTTGTTAGGCTGATTGGTGACTCTAAATTGACCCTAGGTGTGAGTGTGAGAGTGGATGGTTGTTTGGTGTGAGTGAGACAGGTCCCTCTTGTAAATGAGTCCCCGTGACTCAACGAGGCTAGCCTGTATAAATAAAGGTTGAATGAATGAATGAATGAATGAATGAATGAAAGTTGTGGCTTTTCACAGACTGTGGTCTGTTTGTTAAGAAGTCTAGAACCCAGTTACAAATGGAGGGGCTTAGTCCTAGTGTGAATAGTTTGTCCATCAGGGTTTGGAGGATCATGGTGGAGGTAGCAACATGAAACAGATCAACAGATCACATCTGCCTTTAGGCAGATGTGAAGTCCACAAAGAGCATACGGACATATGAGTCCTTCTGATCCAGGTGGGTGAGAGCAGTGTGGACCACAAAGGAGATAGCGTCCTCTGTTGATCGGTTCTCACGGTATGCATACTGATGAGGGTCCTCGTTGATGTTGATGGATGTTTTGATGTGGATCATGAGCAGTTTTTTGAAGCATTTAGCGACTATCAGGGTGACGACCACTGACTGGTCATTTAGACCAGTCCATGCTCATGCAACCCCATACCATCAGTGATGCAGGCTTCTGAACGGAGCGTTGATAACAACTTGGGCTATCCTTGTCCTCTCTGGTCCAGATGACATGGCGTCCCAGTGTTCCATAAAGAACTTCAAATCGTGACTCATCTGACCACAGAACAGTCTTCCATTTTGCCACACTCCATTTTAAATGACCCCTGGCCCAGTGCAAACGTCTGAGCTTGTGGAGCTTGCTTAGAAATGGCTTCCTCTTTGCACTGTAGAGTTTCAGCTGGCAACGGCGGATTTGTGTTCACTGACAATGCTTTCTGGAAGTATTCCTGAGAAGGGGTGCACCGATTTCAATTTTCTGGCCGATCACCGATTTTTAGAAAGTCTGACCTGCCGATTCCGATTTTCCGATACCGATTTTCAGGTGTGAAAAGGTCAAAATGTAATAAATTTTCCAATCTTACTTTATTGTAAACGAAGTTTAACCATAAAAAAAATCAGTTCTTTTTACTCTTTCACTTGTTACATTTTAAAAAACAAAACAAAAAAAGATAATGCAGCATGTGTAACATTTTCAAGTCAGTGGGTAATAAGAAATAACACTCGCACAGGTAAGTTTGTCCTCACAGACTTATTCCAGTCACTTTTTCATTAGTGGCAGGTTTTTCTTGATGAACAAAAGCATTTCTGCTTTGTCACCAGACAGGCGACTTCTTTTCTCATCTACTACATGTCCAGCCAACTAAACAGGCGCTCGCTTTCAATGCTTGTGCATGGGGCAGAGAGGTAGGTTCAGGCAAGATGAGGGAAACAATTTTCATTAATCCTCCAGTAGACCAATGGGTCCTGGCCCCTTTCGACAGGAAAGAAACAGGTAGTTCTGTACCTGCATAGCTGAAGGGCTGGCCAGCTGCTGCTCCTTTTCAATGTTCTCCTTTAAGATTTCATCTTGAACTGCAAACAGTAGACTACACCTTTTTGCTGCAGATTCATCTCAGGAGGTCCCACTTCAGAGAATGTTCCTGCAGCAGGTGTGCATCTGGTCCCCCCCTCTGCTGAGAAGTAGTGATTCTTGTACCTTGTTTTGCATAAACAAAGAAAGATGGGTCAATCATTGTGTTTTGTATACATTAAAAGTTTTTTTAATTGCATGTAAATAAAGAAATGCATATAAATGCATTTCTTTATTTACATGCAATTTTAAAAAACATTTAAATTAAAAATAAACATTTCTTGATTGAAATTTTCAATTAAGAAATTTTTATTTTAAATTTAATTTAAATGTTTCTTGAAATATAGCAGTAGGTTGTAATTGTGATTAAATAGAATATTCACAGTTACTTACCTTGGATCCAGAATAGTATTCAAGCTGTACAGAAGCTCATGTAGCATCTTTTCACAACAGCCTCCCTCCAGCAACGTAGTTTTGGCTTTACCCACACCACGGTCTGTGCTGGCTGGCTTGCCTCTCCGTTTGAGTGCAGTGATGGCTGGGATTACAGTTTAAGAGTACTTGATTACGTTCGAATTATCCACTGTGCAGTAAAACTTAACATGGATATTAAACTTACATCAGAAGTCCAGATGTCTGTTGTACAGCTGAGAGTATTTGGATTAGCTTTTAGCAGGCTGCGGGTGTCTCTCAGAACGTGGCCGAACATCTCCGGTAATGCAGCATCAGAAAAATATCTCCGACTCGGCATATTTAATCGTGGGCTCACGTGCTCCATCAAGCTTCTAAAACCTTGGTCCTCAACGACTGAAAAGGGCTGGTCGTTTAATGCCATGAACTCCATCACTTTCCTCGTGGTAGCTTTGCTCTTTTCGTTGCTCATAAAAGTTAACAGCAGCACACCGACTGGCTCTTTGATAGCGCTAGCTTAGCATTAGCTTAGCTTGGTTGCTCGCTTCAAACGTTGCACACTTGGCTGCGTGGTGATTTCTTAAATAGCGAACAAGGTTTGTTGTATTAAAGGTTTTGGTTGTGGCTCCACCACGACTTACTTCGGCTTTACACAAGTTGAGATCTTTTGCTCATTTTAAAATAGTAGAACTTCCAAACAGACAACATGGCTGCTCCGGGTTGCCTGTGTTGACCATAGACATACATTATATATAGATATCTATGGTGTTGACTGTGTACTTGGGTGCATGTGCAGACGTGACCTGGTGGGCGGTCTATATAAGATATCTATGGTCAGCCCCCTCTCCGCCCCCTCCCCTCCACCCCCTCGCTCACAGCAGAGAAAAAAGGGACAGCGCTGATTTTCAGACTTTTGCGGCGATGGTGGATAAAATCGGCTTCTCATTTATTAACGATCGGCCGATCGCCGATTTCCTCAAAATAAGGAAATCGGGGCCGATCGATCGGCCGGCCGATTTATCGGTGCATCCCTATTCCTGAGCCCATTCTGTTATTTCCTTGACAGTGGCATTCCTGTTTGAGGTGCAGTGACGTTTAAGGGCCCGGAGATCACGAGCATCCAGTAGAGTTTTACGGCCTTGACCCTTACGCACAGCGATTGTTCCAGATTCTCTGAATCTTTTGATGATGTTATGCACGGTTGATGATGATAACTTAAAAGTCTTTGCTATTTTATGCTGGGTAACACCATTCTGGTATTGCTGCACTATCTTTCTGCGCAACAATGGTGGAATTGGTGATCCTCTTACCATCTTGGCTTCTGAGAGACACTGACACTCTGAGAAGCTCTTTTTATACCCAATCATGTTGTCAATTGACCTAATTAGTGTTAATTGGTCTTCCAGCTGTTCGTTATATGCTCAATTTCCTTTTTCCAGCCACTTATTGCTACTTGTCCCAACTTTTTTGGGATTTGTTGACACTGTGAAATTTTGAATCAACATATTTTCCTTTAAAATGTTACATTTACTCAGATTAAACTTTTGATCTGTCATCTATGTTCTATTACGAATAAAATATTGACATTTGCCATCTCCACATCATTGCATTCAGTTTTTATTCACAATTTGTTTAGTGTCCCAACTTTTTTGGAATCTGGTTTGTATAATAAATAAAGTCCAGTTGTATTTGTCTTGAACTTTTTTGAATGTCATTATAGCCACATTTACCTATTACATGATACAACGGCATGCCATACTGCTACTACTACTCTGTTGCCATCATTTGGCTGAAAGTGGTACTGCTAAAAAAAAATCTGTCAGAATGAATGAAAACAGTCGTATCTTAGCCAAAAGTGGTTTGTACTGTAAATATGGGGGGATATAAATATCATCGTGGGTGAGATGTTGATTATTTTGTGTAGCATTTTGCCTATAAGTCACCGGACATGTACAGTAAATTATGCAAAAAACTGTGAGTTATAGGCCAAAAAATAAGGTAATATTAAAGATGACACTCGTGTCCTGTACAACTGTTTTTTCCTCGTATTCAATCTTACTTAGAAAAACCGCGACAGAGCAAGTCTGCGAAAGTCAAAACGTGAAACACTGAGGGACTACTGTGTGGTGTTTTTATTTTTTTCTCTCTTTCGGCTGCTCCTTTCATCAGGGGTCGCCACAGTGAGATAAGTTGCACAAAGAATGGGCAATTATTCTCACACCAAATGCCCTTCCTGACACAACCACAGGCCTCTATATGGAGCAGAGAGCTGCCTTCTAGGGCACCTGGGGAGCAGATAGTGGGGGTTAAGGGCCTTGCTCAAGGACCCAGAGTGGGGTAAATGAGGCAGGTGTGGGTGCTACATCTATCCCATCCACATTTTGATATTGTCTGTACTGGGAGTCGAACCAGCAATCTTCTGGTTTAGCCCTGGATCTGAAACAGCCAATAAAAGAGACTTCAGTCACACTGCCAGGAAGTGAAGGTCCAATTTCCCCCGATGGGGGACAAAAACTACAGATACATTAATATCAAAAGTACTAATCTGCATGTGACAAATATAATTAAACATTAACTCGAACCTTAAAGGGGACCAAATATTCAAAATTCACTTTTTAATGTTTTTTTTTACTCAACTTTGGTTATGTACTTCTTAAAAAAAACTGTCCTACGGCCAAAATAATGCACCCAGTGGTTTATTTACTCTAAGTATATTTATTTTTTAGTGATATAAATGTCTCGTTTTCAAATCCTGGCGCTTGTGATGTCACAAGCCCCAGGACAACCCACCCCAACCTGAGTCCAGCCCCTCACCTAGCAACCCCTGGTGATGCTCCACCCACTTCAGTATACATAGTTCCCAGACACGCCCCCAGTATTGCGCAATACCGGATTCCGCACCACATCTAAATGCGGAAAAGTCGAGCAAGATGGCAGACGCGAACAACCAGAGCAAATTATACGGACAAAAACACGAGCTACCACAGCTTCACCAAGGAACAAGAGCAAAATGGCAGTGGTCGAGTTAAATGAGTTTGAGAAAGAAATCATGGCAGACGAATCGGACAACTTGTCACAAAGTAGTTACTCTGATATCATTAATTATTTAATTACTACGAGGAGCGCACACCGGCTTCACAGCACAGAGCTTCACAGCTTTAAATCCAAAAAAGATGTGTAAACTGTCTCAATCAGATCTAACCAGCTAAAAAAAGGTTTAACTAAAATAACACACAGCCAACAAACAGTCCAGGCTGAACACGGACCAGAACCAGCACTTTGAGTGTTACCGTGTTGGAAGTTAGCATGTTGTTAGCATCTGGAGCGGAGGGTCCGTCGAGCTCAGGTCGGACGGCGTGGATCCGTCGCGGCCGCGGGGGCACGTCCCATGGGACCGACGCGTCGCCCGCACGACTTGGCTCCCGTCCTCCTTCTCCCACTGGGACGGTCTCCCCGCCGGTCCCGGTGGACCGTGCGAGACCGTGAGGAGGCCGTTGTCGCGTTAGCGAGATGCTAAGCTAACCACAGCAAGACGGTGTTGCTAAATAATGAAAAAAAAAAACAGCTCTAACACACAGACAGTTGTACTCTAACATTGTTTCACAAAATGATTTATGTAGAATATTTTGTTTACCGGCCAAAAGCACGACGTCTTCTGAGCAGATCCGAGCAGACTTAGAGAGAGGAGGGGCTGCAGTCAGCTTCTCCGATGAGATAAATCCTTCACGTTTACTTTTTTTTGGATTAAGTGAAACCTGCGCGTTGCCCAAACGTCTACCCGACTGGAACACCCACTGACCCAACACGAAGTAACCATTGCAATTAATTAGAAATTAACAACAACAAAAAAACGTGAAAAATGAACATCCATTAGACCGCGCTGTCCCCTGAGCTGCCTCTCGAAATGAGGGTCCACCCGGAAGTTAGACGGATGTGACGTCACATGGGAACTATGTATAAAAGACGTCACAGTTGTTTTTCCTGAGTTCATCTCAGAGTTCGATGTTTTGTTGTTGTTAAAATGCAGTACCGCTAATAACTAATTATCTATCAGTAAAAACGAAAAAAACTTATTTACGGGCTCTTAAATCAACCGGACGACTGCTCACGGACCATATCCGGTCAGCGCCGGATGTGGTCCGTCAAAAAAAAGCGGTGCTCGCACTAAGCAGTTAGCAGCCAGTGTGTTACTCTGCAGCCTTATTGCTTGTTTTTGAAGAGTCAGACGAAGAGTTTTTAACATGGAGGGTGAACTTATGGATGTTTCTCAGCGGCCTACGCGACGCGTCAGCGCCTCATTTGCCCTGTTCAAAATGGCGTCTGCCTCTGGGTCTGACTCAGGGTCCCCTTTGGAGGGCGGAGTTAATGTCAACAGATTTTTGAAGGGCGTGGCCTTCAGAGCTCATTATCATAAACAGCTCGTTCAGAACGGAAGTGAGAAAAGGCACAACTAGAAAGGGGATATTTTATTATCTAAGAATTATTTTGTGCATTAAATTGAATGAACATGGTCTGGATAGCCCACAGACATACCATAAAAATTTATAGGACCAATAATTGGTCTCCTTTAAAGCCATAGAGCCATTTCTTAGTTTAAATTACGGTAATAAGATTATACAGTTTTATATTAATAAATGGTTGTTTGAAGATTAATATAACACTACTGTAATCAGGATTTATGTAAAAACTTAATTATACCTTGCTTTTGTTTTTAATTTGTAATTGTTGGCAACAAAACCATACTGAGTTCAGTCATTGATTACATATGAGGTACACCTTTGCAGTAAATAATGCATGTATTGGGTATTTTTACTATAAGTGATGCACATGCACAAAAAGTAAATGTGCAGATTTCGACAGCTAATATGTCTTTGATGAGCTGCTCCACTAGAGGTTCCTTACAGATTCCAGCTGTAAACATGACACGCTCCAGTTGTTTGAGCAGTTCTGCTTCGGGGTCACTGTACTTTTGGTCACTTCGTACCTCGGTGTTAAACTTTGTACCTGTGTACACTTCACACAGGAAACAAAACATGCTGCAGGCTCAGTTACAAAGAATCTCAGTTAACAAACCAGTATTGGGCCCAGTAACATGGCCTTACAAAACACACAGTCGTGTTATTATCTGTAAAACTCTGCGTATATGAAATATGGTAAAATTGTGTTTTTTAAGTTGTTTTCTAGGTGGCAGCAGACAGAGCCCCTAATGACCCAATGCAGCTGTGTACTCGTGGTTTAAATGTTAAATATTTAAGAGAAGACATATATATTTTACTGACAGTCACGAGTTTCCTCCCTCAGCAGGAAACCGAACCCGTCATTACAAAGCGTTTAACGCTGGGACCAGTTTTCACCTGTCGATAGGTGAACAAGTGAGGGCAGCTGCGTCCGTAATAAAACCCTTCACACGCTCACCTTCCTGCTCCTGACCCTGCATACATCAAGTCCGTCAGGAGGTCGTGTGAGGATTGAGGGGGTGGTCCTGTTGCCGTGGGAACCCAGCTGAGTGTGTTTGAGTGGACATTGATCTTATGATGATGCTGTCAGCTGGTCTACCTGCAGGAAGATGATCCTGACGGTGGTTTTCAGTCATTCTGTCTTTTTTATCTTTTAAGGTTTGTCGCCAGTCGCTTTCTGCTTCTGATGTTTTTGCTCAAAAGCAAATGTTTGTGCTGAAACGTAAGTTTACACTTGCTGTTACTTCCTGTTAATAAGACTAAAACAATGATTGTACAACAGATTAGTTGTCGTAGGGACCAAGTATCAAAGGGATCTCCGACCAATGGAAACCATAGACCTTCTTTGATAAACAATTACTTCATTATAAAAACAAGACAGAAACATTATGTAGGTTGTTTCGTTTTTATAATTTTTAAAAAGACTGGTTGCTTCGGTGTGAGCTCCATTCATCTTGAATGGTAGTTTTGGACATTATCTAACATACAAGAAAAGAGAACTTTATTGATCCCACAGGAAATTGTTGTGTCAGAGTTTCAGTACAAGGGAACAAACACAAGGAATCACACAAGATATAAAAATAATAGAGAAAATAAAAATACCAACAGTTAAGATCTAAACAGGTGCAGACAGAAACATTAAAGAGTTTATTGGATTCATTTTATTGTTCTCTGTGCAGAAAGGGGGAGGAGTTGAAAAGTTTGAAGGACTTCCTGTGGAGCACCTCGGTGGTCTCAGTCTACGACTGAAGGTGCTGCAGTAAGAGTCCAGGGTGTCATGCAGGAGATGTGACGTGTTGTTCAGGATCTGGAGCAGGTTCCTCATCATCCTCTGCTCAGACACATCTGTCAGAGACTGCAGGTCCACTCCCAGAACTGAACCAGCTCTCATGAGTTTATGGAGTCTGTTGGAATCAGCTTTCTTCACCCTGCTGCCCCAGCACACCACAACGTAGAAGATGATGCTGGAGACCACTGAGTGGTAAAACATCTGCAGCATGGTTCTGCAGACATCACAGAGTGGTAAAACATCTGCAGCATGGTCCTGCAGACAACATAAAGTGGTAAAACATCTGCAGCATGGTCCTGCAGACACCACCGAGTGGTAAAACATCTGCAGCATGGTCCTGCAGACACCACCGAGTGGTAAAACATCTGCAGCATGGTCCTGCAGACACCACCGAGTGGTAAAACATCTGCAGCATGGTCCTGCAGACACCACAGAGTGGTAAAACATCTGCAGCATGGTCCTGCAGACACCACCGAGTGGTAAAACATCTGCAGCATGGTCCTGCAGAGACCACCGAGTGGTAAAACATCTGCAGCATGGTCCTACAGACACCACAGAGTGGTAAAACATCTGCAGCATGGTCCTGCAGACACCACAGAGTGGTAAAACATCTGCAACATGGTCCTACAGACACCACAGAGTGGTAAAACATCTGCAGCATGGTCCTGCAGACAACACCGAGTGGTAAAACATCTGCAACATGGTCCTGCAGACACCACAGAGTGGTAAAACATCTGCAGCATGGTCCTGCAAAGACCACCGAGTGGTAAAACATCTGCAACATGGTCCTGCAGAGACCACCGAGTGGTAAAACATCTGCAGCATAGTCCTGCAGGGACCACAGAGTGGTAAAACATCTGCAGCATAGTCTTGCAGAGACCACAGAGTGGTAAAACATCTGCAACATGGTCCTGCAGAGACCACAGAGTGGTAAAACATCTGCAGCATGGTCCTGCAGAGACCACAGAGTGGTAAAACATCTGCAGCATGGTCCTGCAGAGACCACAGAGTGGTAAAACATCTGCAGCATGGTCCTGCAGAGACCACAGAGTGGTAAAACATCTGCAGCATGGTCCTGCAGAGACCACAGAGTGGTAAAACATCTGCAGCATGGTCCTGCAGAGACCACAGAGTGGTAAAACATCTGCAGCATGGTCCTGCAGAGACCACAGAGTGGTAAAACATCTGCAGCATGGTCCTGCAGAGACCACAGAGTGGTAAAACATCTGCAGCATGGTCCTGCAGAGACCACAGAGTGGTAAAACATCTGCAGCATGGTCCTGCAGAGACCACAGAGTGGTAAAACATCTGCAGCATGGTCCTGCAGAGACCACAGAGTGGTAAAACATCTGCAGCATGGTCCTGCAGAGACCACAGAGTGGTAAAACATCTGCAGCATGGTCCTGCAGAGACCACAGAGTGGTAAAACATCTGCAACATGGTCCTGCAGAGACCACAGAGTGGTAAAACATCTGCAGCATGGTCCTGCAGAGACCACAGAGTGGTAAAACATCTGCAGCATGGTCCTGCAGAGACCACAGAGTGGTAAAACATCTGCAGCATGGTCCTGCAGAGACCACCGAGTGGTAAAACATCTGCAGCATGGTCCTGCAGAGACCACAGAGTGGTAAAACATCTGCAGCATGGTCCTGCAGAGACCACCGAGTGGTAAAACATCTGCAGCATGGTCCTACAGAGACCACAGAGTGGTAAAACATCTGCAGCATGGTCCTGCAGAGACCACCGAGTGGTAAAACATCTGCAGCATGGTCCTGCAGAGACCACCGAGTGGTAAAACATCTGCAGCATGGTCCTGCAGAGACCACCGAGTGGTAAAACATCTGCAGCATGGTCCTGCAGAGACCACAGAGTGGTAAAACATCTGCAGCATGGTCCTGCAGAGACCACAGAGTGGTAAAACATCTGCAGCATGGTCCTGCAGAGACCACCGAGTGGTAAAACATCTGCAGCATGGTCCTGCAGAGACCACCGAGTGGTAAAACATCTGCAGCATGGTCCTGCAGAGACCACCGAGTGGTAAAACATCTGCAGCATGGTCCTGCAGAGACCACAGAGTGGTAAAACATCTGCAGCATGGTCCTGCAGAGACCACAGAGTGGTAAAACATCTGCAGCATGGTCCTGCAGAGACCACAGAGTGGTAAAACATCTGCAGCATGGTCCTGCAGAGACCACAGAGTGGTAAAACATCTGCAGCATGGTCCTGCAGAGACCACAGAGTGGTAAAACATCTGCAGCATGGTCCTGCAGAGACCACAGAGTGGTAAAACATCTGCAGCATGGTCCTGCAGAGACCACAGAGTGGTAAAACATCTGCAGCATGGTCCTGCAGAGACCACAGAGTGGTAAAACATCTGCAGCATGGTCCTGCAGAGACCACAGAGTGGTAAAACATCTGCAGCATGGTCCTGCAGAGACCACAGAGTGGTAAAACATCTGCAGCATGGTCCTGTAGAGACCACAGAGTGGTAAAACATCTGCAGCATGGTCCTGCAGAGACCACAGAGTGGTAAAACATCTGCAGCATGGTCCTGCAGAGACCACAGAGTGGTAAAACATCTGCAGCATGGTCCTGCAGAGACCACAGAGTGGTAAAACATCTGCAGCATGGTCCTGCAGAGACCACAGAGTGGTAAAACATCTGCAGCATGGTCCTGCAGAGACCACAGAGTGGTAAAACATCTGCAGCATGGTCCTGCAGAGACCACAGAGTGGTAAAACATCTGCAGCATGGTCCTGCAGAGACCACAGAGTGGTAAAACATCTGCAGCATGGTCCTGCAGAGACCACCGAGTGATAAAACATTTGCAGCATGGTCCTACAGACATCACAGAGTGGTAAAACATCTGCAGCATGGTCCTGCAGACACCACCGAGTGGTAAAACATCTGCCACATGGTCCTACAGACACCACAGAGTGGTAAAACATCTGTAGCATGGTCCTGTAGAGACCACCGAGTGGTAAAACATCTGCAGCATGGTCCTGCAGAGACCACCGGGTGGTAAAACATCTGCAGCATGGTCCTGCAGAGACCACCGGGTGGTAAAACATCTGCAGCATAGTCCTGCAGAGACCACAGAGTGGTAAAACATCTGCAGCATAGTCCTGCAGAGACCACAGAGTGGTAAAACATCTGCAACATGGTCCTGCAGAGACCACAGAGTGGTAAAACATCTGCAGCATGGTCCTGCAGAGACCACAGAGTGGTAAAACATCTGCAACATGGTCCTGCAGAGACCACAGAGTGGTAAAACATCTGCAGCATGGTCCTGCAGAGACCACAGAGTGGTAAAACATCTGCAGCATGGTCCTGCAGAGACCACCGAGTGGTAAAACATCTGCAGCATGGTCCTACAGACACCACAGAGTGGTAAAACATCTGCAACATGGTCCTACAGACACCACCGAGTGGTAAAACATCTGCAGCATGGTCCTGCAGAGACCACCGAGTGGTAAAACATCTGCAGCATGGTCCTACAGACACCACCGAGTGGTAAAACATCTGCAACATGGTCCTACAGACACCACAGAGTGGTAAAACATCTGCAGCATGGTCCTGCAGAGACCACCGAGTGGAGTGGTAAAACATCTGCAGCATGGTCCTACAGAGTCCTACGAGTGATAAAACATCTGCAGCATGGTCCTGCAGAGACCACAGAGTGGTAAAACATCTGTAGCATGGTCCTGTAGAGTCCACCGAGTGATAAAACATCTGCAGCATGGTCCTGCAGAGACCACAGAGTGGTAAAACATCTGCAGCATGGTCCTGCAGACACCACCGAGTGGTAAAACATCTGCAGGATAGTCCTGCAGAGACCACAGAGTGGTAAAACATCTGTAGCATGGTCCTGCAGAGTCCACAGATTGATAAAACATCTGCAACATGGTCCTGCAGAGACCACAGAGTGGGAAAACATCTGCAGCATGGTCCTGCAGACACCACAGAGTGGGAAAACATCTGCAGCATGGTCCTGCAGACACCACCGAGTGATAAAACATTTGCAGCATGGTCCTACAGACATCACAGAGTGGTAAAACATCTGCAGCATGGTCCTGCAGACACCACCGAGTGGTAAAACATCTGCCACATGGTCCTACAGACACCACAGAGTGGTAAAACATCTGTAGCATGGTCCTGTAGAGACCACCGAGTGGTAAAACATCTGCAGCATGGTCCTGCAGAGACCACCGGGTGGTAAAACATCTGCAGCATGGTCCTGCAGAGACCACCGAGTGGTAAAACATCTGCAGCATGGTCCTGCAGAGACCACAGAGTGGTAAAACATCTGCAGCATGGTCCTGCAGAGACCACAGAGTGGTAAAACATCTGCAGCATGGTCCTGCAGAGACCACAGAGTGGTAAAACATCTGCAGCATGGTCCTGCAGAGACCACAGAGTGGTAAAACATCTGCAGCATGGTCCTGCAGAGACCACAGAGTGGTAAAACATCTGCAGCATGGTCCTGCAGAGACCACAGAGTGGTAAAACATCTGCAGCATGGTCCTGCAGAGACCACAGAGTGGTAAAACATCTGCAGCATGGTCCTGCAGAGACCACCGAGTGGTAAAACATCTGCAGCATGGTCCTGCAGAGACCACAGAGTGGTAAAACATCTGCAGCATGGTCCTGCAGACACCACCGAGTGGTAAAACATCTGCAGCATGGTCCTGCAGAGACCACCGAGTGGTAAAACATCTGCAGCATGGTCCTGCAGAGACCACCGAGTGGTAAAACATCTGCAGCATGGTCCTGCAGACACCACCGAGTGGTAAAACATCTGCAGCATGGTCCTGCAGACACCACCGAGTGGTAAAACATCTGCAGCATGGTCCTGCAGAGACCACCGAGTGGTAAAACATCTGCAGCATGGTCCTGCAGACACCACCGAGTGGTAAAACATCTGCAGCATGGTCCTGCAGACACCACCGAGTGGTAAAACATCTGCAGCATGGTCCTGCAGACACCACCGAGTGGTAAAACATCTGCAGCATGGTCCTGCAGACACCACCGAGTGGTAAAACATCTGCAGCATGGTCCTGCAGACACCACCGAGTGGTAAAACATCTGCAGCATGGTCCTGCAGAGACCACAGAGTGGTAAAACATCTGCAGCATGGTCCTGCAGAGACCACCGAGTGGTAAAACATCTGCAGCATGGTCCTGCAGAGACCACCGAGTGGTAAAACATCTGCAGCATGGTCCTGCAGAGACCACCGAGTGGTAAAACATCTGCAGCATGGTCCTGCAGAGACCACAGAGTGGTAAAACATCTGCAACATGGTCCTGCAGAGACCACAGAGTGGTAAAACATCTGCAGCATGGTCCTGCAGAGACCACAGAGTGGTAAAACATCTGCAACATGGTCCTGCAGAGACCACAGAGTGGTAAAACATCTGCAACATGGTCCTGCAGAGACCACAGAGTGGTAAAACATCTGCAGCATGGTCCTGCAGAGACCACAGAGTGGTAAAACATCTGCAGCATGGTCCTGCAGAGACCACAGAGTGGTAAAACATCTGCAACATGGTCCTGCAGAGACCACCGAGTGGTAAAACATCTGCAGCATGGTCCTGCAGAGACCACCGAGTGGTAAAACATCTGCAGCATGGTCCTGCAGAGACCACCGAGTGGTAAAACATCTGCAGCATGGTCCTGCAGAGACCACAGAGTGGTAAAACATCTGCAGCATGGTCCTGCAGAGACCACCGAGTGGTAAAACATCTGCAGCATGGTCCTGCAGAGACCACAGTGGTAAAACATCTGCAGCATGGTCCTGCAGAGACCACAGAGTGGTAAAACATCTGCAGCATGGTCCTGCAGAGACCACAGAGTGGTAAAACATCTGCAGCATGGTCCTGCAGAGACCACCGAGTGGTAAAACATCTGCAGCATGGTCCTGCAGAGACCACCGAGTGGTAAAACATCTGCAGCATGGTCCTGCAGAGACCACCGAGTGGTAAAACATCTGCAGCATGGTCCTGCAGAGACCACCGAGTGGTAAAACATCTGCAGCATGGTCCTGCAGAGACCACAGAGTGGTAAAACATCTGCAGCATGGTCCTGCAGAGACCACCGAGTGGTAAAACATCTGCAGCATGGTCCTGCAGAGACCACCGAGTGGTAAAACATCTGCAGCATGGTCCTGCAGAGACCACCGGGTGGTAAAACATCTGCAGCATGGTCCTGCAGAGACCACCGGGTGGTAAAACATCTGCAGCATAGTCCTGCAGAGACCACAGAGTGGTAAAACATCTGCAGCATGGTCCTGCAGAGACCACAGAGTGGTAAAACATCTGCAGCATGGTCCTGCAGAGACCACAGAGTGGTAAAACATCTGCAGCATGGTCCTGCAGAGACCACAGAGTGGTAAAACATCTGCAACATGGTCCTGCAGAGACCACAGAGTGGTAAAACATCTGCAGCATGGTCCTGCAGAGACCACAGAGTGGTAAAACATCTGCAGCATGGTCCTGCAGAGACCACCGAGTGGTAAAACATCTGCAGCATGGTCCTACAGACACCACAGAGTGGTAAAACATCTGCAACATGGTCCTACAGACACCACCGAGTGGTAAAACATCTGCAGCATGGTCCTGCAGAGACCACCGAGTGGTAAAACATCTGCAGCATGGTCCTGCAGAGACCACCGAGTGGTAAAACATCTGCAGCATGGTCCTGCAGACACCACCGAGTGGTAAAACATCTGCAGCATGGTCCTGCAGACACCACCGAGTGGTAAAACATCTGCAGCATGGTCCTGCAGACACCACCGAGTGGTAAAACATCTGCAGCATGGTCCTGCAGACACCACCGAGTGGTAAAACATCTGCAGCATGGTCCTGCAGACACCACCGAGTGGTAAAACATCTGCAGCATGGTCCTGCAGACACCACCGAGTGGTAAAACATCTGCAGCATGGTCCTGCAGACACCACCGAGTGGTAAAACATCTGCAGCATGGTCCTGCAGACACCACCGAGTGGTAAAACATCTGCAGCATGGTCCTGCAGACACCACAGAGTGGTAAAACATCTGCAGCATGGTCCT
>JBBPBX010020743.1:32884-43067 GCA_038048925.1 Garcialebias charrua | reverse complement strand
TTTTGCTGAGGAACAAATCCCCTTCAACGCATGAATAGTTCTTAATGTAGACAACAAGCATCTGGTGGAGGCAAAGTCTGAGAGTCATGATGGTGAATTTGACGACTGTATGCAGCCAGTTTTATTCTGCAGAAGAGGTTCTTACTCTTATAGAGCAACAACACAACAGCTGAGGATTAAAACACAAAAAAATTACAGGCCTTTCATTCCATAAAGAAATGCATACTGCGCCGTCTTTCATGGCACAGTTTTACACATACTGTAGGTTACATTCACACTGCGCGTCTTAATGCTCAGATCCAATGTTTTTGTGTGGTTGTTCCCATTATAATTTAAATCAACTGCTATAGTGTGAACTCTATGGTGCTGATGTTCATAAAAAAATGTGAAGTCACACGCAGCAACCTGTGTTTACGAAGTAAATATGGATGCTAACACGTGTTAGCATGTACATAATTCTGATGTTGTTGTGCAATCAGAACCAATTGAATTATTATCTGACATGATTGTGTCTTTCAGTGTTTCTTGCCTCGTGCCGGCTACACCAGTGCAGAATTGGGTTACTGTACTGACAGTAACATACTGAACGTGAAACTAATTCAAGTATTGCTCCAATCACATTAGTATCGATACGGTCGGACACCACTGGTGGTATCAGATGTAGCTGTTAAGTAGCCAGGACACTGCTAAGTTATTATAGCCATTCTGAGAAAATCTCATCTATGACATTATGCACAATCTCATGCACTATCACACGAGATTTCATGATCTGTTAGAGCTTGAAGTACCGTATTTTTCGGAGTATAGGCCGCACCAGAGTACAGTATAGGTCGCATTGTCCAATTATTGCCAAATAATTGGAAAAATCCATATATAGGTCGCACCTGAGTATAGGTCGCACCTACGTCAAAATGTGGACCGTGTTTAGCTCTGCTGCAAATGTCTCTTCCACAGGAGCACACAGCAAGGCTTTTAAGAAGATTAACACTTAAAAACAATTAATTGTTTGATAAAAAATTATAGCAAATATGTGTCTGAGCTGAACTTTTCTTTAATAAATGAATAATTTTAGCAGGATAAACACCTAAAAATATATATTTGTTAGCTGACATTATTGTAAGAGTGTGTCTCAGTTTAATTTTTGTTAATAAATGATTACAAATCAGCTTATTTTATAAAAAGCCATATATAGGTCGCACCTGACTATAGGTCGCAGGCCATGAATAAATGATAAAAAGCCGTGACCTATAGTCCGGAAAATACGGTAGTCAAGTTATAGCTGTTTTTGTGTTTGCCAAGGGTGCTTAGCTGTGATGGCCATTTTGAAAGCGGTTGACTTCAAAATTTTAAATCAGTCGAAGATGCACACCCATGCAAACAAGATAAAATAATGTAGCTGACACTCAACCAACGTTCCTAATAAAATCCTGCAAAGATAATCTCAGTGCACAAAAAAAGAAGTCTGCCTGCTCGTTGCTCAAGTCAAACTACACAGATCAACTATGTACTGTGATTACAGCCCACATCCCCCTGCCGAGTGGCAACTGCATCTCTGCACATTCCAGAAAATGCAGCCAGCTTCTGAAGACAGCAAATCCACCGGAGAGGAGGAGACATAAACAACTTAAGCTGCAACCATGTTTACTGTCTCTCGAAGTGCATTTCATCCCCGCTGCTTCCACAGCAGCAGCAGTATTTCAGTATGCAGCACAGAGGGGCTCGCTGATGCCACCAGTCTGTGCACAGAGGGCTCAGTCACAGGCTGGAGACACCGTTTGGACAATGTAGGTGTCAGAAACATTGCCTGTCTGGAATAATGATGCAGTTCAGCTGCTTCACATCACTCCCAGGTTTCTTGAGGAGTTTAATATAAAAACTACCTTGAACATTCTTCTGAGTGTAACAGCGGAAAACCTGAGAAGAATTTCTGCCTCGTTTCCTTTGGTGCGTTGTTATCAGGGAGCAGGGCCTGCTTCAAACAGCCACTGACTGACATGCCACAGATTAGTCTCTGAAGGTCACAGTTCTAGCCTATTATTTCAGCCGCTTTTCACAACAGAACCCCGGGCCCTTTTGAACAACAGGAAGAATGTCATCTGGTTACTTTTCAAGGCACGGAGATACCATTCACAGCAGCCCACAATGGCTGCAAACAGCACCAGAGGGTTAGAAGGTTATAAAGGAGCCCATTCTAAGCACTGCTTGCTATCCAGTACACTGCACACACACTGAGGCCTGGAGAAGCAGTGCAGCATGATAAACTGAGCAGGGCCATGGCAAAGTGCCTCCCCCTGACCACTGTCCTGCACAGCTCTCTGAGCTCGGCCTTCATCCGTCCTCAGCAGAGCGTGACACGCAGATATCAAACTTCTGAACTGTTGCATCAGACGTCCAGACTACTGCACAGCATTCTCACCACGCTGCAGGTTTCTGTGTCCTGGCCACGGTTACAAACAGAAGAAAAAGCAGCACGCTTCAAATTCAAGTCTAGCATTTCTTAAAGGAATGCCTACTGCCTTTCAAAATAAAAGTTTTTGACCAAGATCATCTTGTGTTGAGATATACAGAGATATACTGCAACTGTTTTAATCAACTCTTACAAATAACATACTGCAATATCTCACATGACCTTTCAACTCTGGAAATGTGGATTATACATGACTCTGTTACCACCACACCACGTTTTAGCTCAATACCTGTCAAATTGACCTTTGTGTTTGCCAAGATTGGCAGGCTGTGGCAGCCATCTTGGATCAGGTGGACTCCAAACTGCATTCAGTTGAAGATGTACATTAATGCACATGTTCAGTGGTTCATATGAAATTTTGCTAAGGGACGAGTTTAAACAAAACATTTGCACAGTGGACTCTGGCAGCCATCTTGAATCAGGTCGACTCCTAAAGTTAATCCGTATGGTGTGCCTGCACTGGTTTCTTTTTGCAAGTTTCATTAAAAGTAGCCCAGTGGCTCGTAGGATATTTTAGTAACAGACATGAACACATGCACGCACACGAGCAATAACATTATCATCCGCCTTCGGCTTTCAGCAGCAGGCGATACATTTATATAAAATAAGTCCAATTAGCCCACAGAGATGTTAAATCGTCTCTCTCATTAATCCTCTGATAGCTTTATCTCATTTCTGCTCCAACCATGACACTTTAAGCTCGCTCTCCGTGCATCCCGTTCGCTCGATATCCCCCACAGCATTACCGTACTGTTTTTTTTTTTGTGTGGCTTTCTCCCCGACCCCACAGACTGGGTCAGACTCTGAGCCGCTCTGTTGGCAGCTAATGACGTCCTGATATGTACAGCTGGCGTGCACGTTGGAAAACAGCAGCAATAACCGCTGACATGCTAATGGCATCTATTGGGATTACTTAAGACTGATGTGGACCTCTTTCCATGGATCGCTCGGCCCCGTGGACGGGGAGCGTCAGAGTACGGTCAGTGATCTGATTGAGATGACCTTATCTCGTGCCATAAACAGATAACAGAGCCGGCTCTGCTCCTCTGCCATTCCTGGGAGCTGAAGGAGGATAAACAACCCCGTCAGCTGCAGCGACTCCCATCAGCCTCATCACCCACACCACGTTTTAGACCGCGTTTGGTTCATCCTGCAGCAAAACGTCACCGCGAGGCTTAAATTCCTCCATGATTAGCCCTAAGCTGAAGACACGAGGGTTTCAGAAATGCCTTTGGTGAAAACGTTTGTAACATAATTCCCCGGTTTGTTGAAGACACAAACTACCAACAAGAGCAGCCCTGTTTGAACTGCAGGCCTCCAACAATCCTTGTCGGATCCTTGTACACTTGGAGTATACAACAGAGAGATGACTCTCAGCTACTACCACCACAAGTTTTAGCTCAATATTGGCTGTTATAGCCATTTTTGTGTTTGCTAATGTGATCACTTTCTAGAAGTTTTATTGAAATCTATTCAAGTGGTTCAAGAGAAAGTCTAATACAGTACTGCAGACAAATGAGTGTGCACAGGCACAGACAAAAACCAAAAACTTTGCCAGCAGGCAATAATGAAGTCACTAAAAGGACGCTTAACAGAGAACGATCAAAGATGTGTGAACACCAGGCCTGTTGCTCGCAGTAGTGAAAATAAAAAGACGTGAAACAAAGCAAAGAGCAGAAAGCAGCCGACCCGCTCCCTCAGCCCTGCAGGCTGGTCCTTCGTCTCCGAGGTATCCAGAGGTTCCCCATCATCCAAAATGCATCATGTGCTTCCAGCTTCTTCACCGAGCCTGACCTGGAGTTGCCCGCTCACACAACCACACGAGCAAACATCTGCTCCGTGTGTGAACCCACACTCGTACAGCTGAGAAGTCATCGGGGGGCCTCAAAGAGAGGTGGGTGTCTGAGTGGGTGAGAGTGGGCTGGAAGGTGGAGCTGGCTGGAAAATACCAGATCAAATCTCTGCTCTGCTGCCCGAGAGCAGGGAGGGCAGCCTCATTTAGCAAATGGATGATATACCCCTCCACCCAAAGAAAAAAAAAGCTGCGCTTCTAAAATGATAGGTGGGGAAAATGAAAACCTGCGGTGCACATGAAGCGCACCGACACCTGAGAGGGATTTAGCGTGCACAAGCTCCTGCTGGAATATGAGCAAAGCTAAACGCTTTGCATCTGAGAGGGCACAGTTCCACATTTACAATTCAAGTACTGTCACGAAAACGCTACACCAAATCATCGGCTTTGAATAACCCAAACATGAGCGCCAGGCGAGCGGCTCGCTTCAGCTCAGAAAATCACCACATTGTAATAAAATAAAATAAATAAATGTGTTGGTGAGCCAAGTGATTTCACAGTGAACCATCACAGAATCAGGACACTTACTAATCAATGCATTTTAATGAGCCCCCTGTGAATCCCAACAACAGTAGAAAACATAAAAGCTGCTCAAGTTCTGTGGTTGTCTCTTTGCACCTTGTGATCTGTTATTCAGTCTGCCTCTGAAGGCTCTGAGAAATAAAGCAGCGCTTTGATGTCGTCCTCTGATTACAGCGGTCCCAAACAAGCCTAATGTTGGGATTCACATCGCTTGGGTTAGAACGTGGGAATAGAAAGGAACTTATAAAACACTAAACATCTGGGCCTCACTGTAAGAGACACACAAAATGAATTTAGCTTTATGAACCGAATCACTTAAATGGTAAATGGACTGTACTTGTATAACACCTTTCTATCTTATCAATATATTCAAAGTGCTTTACTCTACAATCTGTGCCTCATTTATACAACACTCTACTAGATCAATGCAAAGATAATTGAACAAATCATTCTAAAGAGACTAATCAGTGCTTTATCACATTCATACACTGATGAGACACACATCGGAGGTAATGAGGGGTTCAGTGTCTTGCCCAGGGACACTTCGGCATGTGACTGCTGGTGGATTCGAACCACCAACTCTTGCACTGGAGGACGTCTGCTCTAACCACTCAGCCACAGCCGCCATCATCTCTCACAGATCTCCTGTTTTCATAAAGAAAGCTTGACAAAATAAACAAACAAACAAAAAATCCAAATATTAACTAGAAGCCAAACATTAGCTCAAAAAAGGTTAAAAACAAAACAACTGCACTTCATTTTAACCTTTTTTTTTATTTATTTACTATGTTCTGGATAACTGAGAATCTTCACCAGCCTAAACATAGCTGAAAGTACCGGTAGTAAAAAAACTTTCTCAATTTAAAAATAAAAAAAAAGATTGCTTAAAGCTAAAAGTAGAAAAACAGCCAAAAGTAGCAAATGACAAAATACTAGCTTGAACGAAACTAAAAGCAAAATAATAGCTAAACACAGCTAAGTTTCAGCTAAAGGCTTAAGGAGCAAAAGAGTACGGTACCTGTAGTGAAGACCTACATCATGTAACAAAAGGCAAGCTAAAAGTAGTATCAAATGGTTAGTTAAAAACTAAAATAACAAAACAGTAGCTAAAAGTTTAAGTATCACAAAAGTCTAACTAGCTACAAACTAAAAATAGCTAAAAGCTAACATAAGAATACAAAATACAACAAATGTGCTGAAGCAGAAAATTGAAAACAGTATTTTTGAATGGATTAAAGAGTTAAATGTATTTGTACGAGGAAAATATTTTAAAATAAATGCTGGTGAAGATTCTCAGTTGTCCAGGACATGATAAAATCAAAAAGGCGTTCAATACAGAAACTGGACTTTATTTGAATGTGTCAACAGGTATGTGTTATCTCAAGTTTCAATTTACATACAGTATTTTCTGGTGTATAGGTCGCACCTGTGTATAGGTCGCATTGTCCAATTATCACAAATAGATTGGAAAAATCCCTAGATAGGTCGCACCTACGTTTAGCTCTGCTGCAAATGTCTGCCACAGGAGCGCACAGCAAGGCTTTTAAGAAGATTAACACTTAAAAACAATTATTTGTTTGATAAAAATTATAGCAAATATATGTCTGAGCTGAACTTTTCCTTAATAAATGAACGTAATTGTGAAATGAGCTGGATTTAAAAATTTGTTTCACCGAAAGTGATAACAAGCCATATATAGGTCGCACCTGAGTATAGGTCGCAGGCCTTGAAAAAACCATAAAAAGGTGCGACCTATACACCGGAAAATACGGTAGGTTGGTGTGTGTCATCTCAGCCTGTTTATAACTTCACTCACAGCCTGCTCATTGAATTGATAAAGCTCCCCGGATGGGAAGCGAAACGTCTTCTGTTACAAATAAAGTCCAGTTGTTTCAGAGTNNAGAGAGAGAGAGAGTCAGAGTCAGAGAGAGTCAGAGAGTCTTTATTGTCATTTGCACCGCATGTGGTACATGTGATGAAAACGAGATTATGTACACGGGGTCCCAGTTACATCCAACAACAAATGAAAGAGAAAAACAGTAATAACATCTAGAACTAACTAAGAAAAACATCAACTAGTAATACACTAAGCCTAATATAGTTGAAATAAACAGCAGCACGAACATGAGTTTGTATGAGCAGATGGTCACAGATGAACACAGATGAACACAGATGAACACAGCAACAAGAAAACAGATCAGCATCAGTATGATGTGATATTTTGCAGTGTTTATTTTTTATTTTATTTTTATTTATTCATGAGTCTAACAGCCTCAGGGTAGAAGCTGTTCCTCAGTCTAGTGGTTCTACACTTGATGCTCCTCAACCTCCGTCCTGAGGGGAGTGGGGCAAAGAGTGAGTGTGCTGGGTGAGTGAGGTCTTTCATGATGCAGGTGGCTCTTTTCCTGCATCTGGAGGTGTAAATGTCTGTGATTGTGGGGAGACTGACTCCAACAGACTTCTGTGCAGCCTTCACCACTCTCTGCAGAGCTTTCTGCAGAGAGTTTCTGTATTGAACGCCTTTTTGATTTTAAAATAAAGTTACTTTTTTTTACTATAAAGCTTATAATACCAAAGCCATAGCAGCCATCTCCTGAATGTAGCTAAAATACCACAAAGTATATGCAGAAGTAAGTTAGATTGAAATAAATAAATAAATAATATATATATATATATATATATATATATTAAAATATACAGAAAAACAATATGAATGCTTACTCAGCATTCTCTTGAAAACTACATACTTCAGGTATACAGTACATAGGGGCGGCCGTGGCGTAGTGGTAATGGCAGTCGTCCCCCGATCGGAAGGTTGGAGGTTCGAATCCCGGTTCCCCACACCATGTGTCGTTGTGTCCCTGGGCAAGACATTTAACCCCGAGTTGCTCCCGGTAGGATTGGCAGCGCCTTGCATGGCAGTCTACCACTACCGGTGTATGAGTGTGTGTATGAATGGGTGGATGGGTGGTATTGTAAAGCGCTTTGGGGCCCCTCATAGGGGGCTGGAAAGCGCTATATAAATAAGCTCAATTTACCATTTACCATTCATACTGTACCTAAAGTGCTTCCCTTAAACAAACAGGCCTGTTTCTTCTTTACTTTTCCTTTCGTAGTACTTTAAGATCATCTACAAGCAACTGTAAGCTGAGGAGCTACAGGAGCCACCATGTCACGCAATGTCTAACCGCAGTGTCGATCAATGTGTTTAAATATATTTGTCAGGGGCTTGCTGGGAAAGGAAACAAAGCAAGCTTGCTTTTCTGTCCGTTCGCCCTCAGCCAAGGCTGCAGATTTGCGGTGACAGGTCAAAGAGTCAGCACATGACTCACGGGCAGAGCAGGACACACACTTCACAAAGCCACGCAGAGATCTAATTAACACATGCATTCAAGTGGTTTTTCCATTCGGTGGAACGCAGTCATTTTCTGCACTGCTGACCAGCGGGACATGAACGAACCAGGTGCTCCTGACACTCCGACTGCCCCGGCTTCATAACGCATAGCCAACACACACAATGTCATTTTTTGGGGCTTCGACAAACACCCTCATGACTGATCGTGACAACAAAACTAAACATTGAGTTTGTGTATTCTAAAATACCAGCGCCACGAAAACATCTGAAGCATTTTGACGCAAACGGTTGGACGTGTTTGTCATGCTGCTGCCATTAGTGGTGAACTGCATTTTACAGATGAGAGGAGGCCTTACAGTCATTTGCTGCTAAGACCTAATTAATCTTCATTGTGCTGGGAAACATAGCACCCAAACGCAAAGGAGGTCCCTGCTGCACGATAATTGCAGAGTCTATAAGCCCGAGTTTCTCTAGCCCTCCTCAAAAACAAAAATTTAATTATCTGCTCTTTGGAAAATGTAGGGAGAGAAAGCTACAGTGCAAAACTGCACTTTGGGGCAAGCTCTAGTTTGAGCACAGGATATCAGTGAGCCCATCCTCCATACCGCCATGAATAAAACGTGTCTCATCCGTTGTTATCACCTGCTGCAAAGAGGCGACAGCAGGTTTTTGTCTGTTAGCAAATAATCTTCAGAACCACTGGATGTTTTTTATTTTTTTTTACAAAATTCTCTAAAAGTAGTCCTAGGATGTACATCTATAAGTGACTGACTTTTGGAGCCACTCCAATTCAAGATGGCCGCCACAGCAAACTGCCCTTACAAAAAGGCAGAACCAGTGAAAACTCAGTCTGTTGTGTAGATACTGACCCACGTTTTGGTGCAGCAGAAGCAGAGTGGTCCTCAACACATACTTGGGAGTGCGAACACATCACACGACAGCAACGCTATCAACAACTATTATAGTCTGTCTGTTAGCAACAGCTAATTCAGTCAATTTTTCAGTCAATTTTACAGATACAGGTAGTCCCCGACTTACGAGCGCAACAACATACGAGGTTCCAGACTTACGAGCTGACTGACGAACAGTAAAGTTGTACAGAACATACAGAAAATACAGCACTGGTATGTGTTTTTAGATGAAAGTGTGTTAGCTAACAGTTTGTAAACAAAGTTCTAAGCGCGTTTATGAACTAGTATGTACGTTTGTGTTGGAAAAACGAGTGTTCGTAGTAGCGCTAGCATACATTTACTGACTTACGACCGAAAATCCGGACTTACGAGCGACACGTGTTTCGTGTTCTGACGTACGAGATTTCGTGTTACGAGCACCTTGTAGGAACGGAACTCGCCCGTAAGTCGGGGACTACCTGTATATCTGACTGACTTTTGGAGCCACTCCAATTCAAGATGGCCGCCACAGCAAACTGCCCTTACAAAAAGGCAGAACCAGTGAAAACTCAGTCAGTTGTGTAGATACTGACCCACGTTTTGGTGCAGCAGAAGCTGAGTGTGGTCCTCAACACATACTTGGGAGTGCGAACACATCACACGACAGCAACGCTATCAACAACTATTATAGCCTGTCTGTTAGCAACAGCTAGAATTCAGTCAATTTTACAGATACTCAGCTAAAATGTGGCGTTGTAGCCGAGAGGCACTCACATCACATACTTCACTTGCTCCATTCCACAAACTCAGCTTAAAGCAGATAGCTGTTGGAATATGAAGTGTTCAGAAATCGCAGCTACAAATGATTAACTTTTGGGAATAATCCAGTTCAAAGATGGCTGCCACAAAAAATCCACATTAATCAACACAGGCATGCAATAAAAGAGTTTTAACTTGTTAAGCCAAAGCTTAAGGTGGTAGTAGCCGAGACTCTTCCCAAACACACACTCCGAGTGTGAATATCTAGTATCCCACACATTAAGGTTTGACCAAAGCAGCTCCAGCTCATCCTCTGAGCTTCAAAGTGTGGAATGAAA
>JBBPBX010020743.1:7838-31329 GCA_038048925.1 Garcialebias charrua | reverse complement strand
ACTGGAGACCTGTCCAGATGTCCCCCGACTCTCGCACAGTGATGGCTGGACATGGACACCAGTGACCCCTGAGACTTGAAAAGGAAGAAGTGGTTAAAGATGATGGATGGATGAATTATTTGTTCCTTTTATTTATTGGTTTAGAGAAATCCAAGCAACTAAGCTAACCTACAGTAATACTGGTAATTTAAGTTACAGAATTTTATGCACTCCTGTATTATTTGTTCCTATTTTGGTATCAATATCAAACGATGCAAAAAAATTGATACAGTAAGGAACCTAAAATTATTGTTTTAAATAAATATTCCATTTTTTTACATTGTTGTTTAATCTTTTCAGCTTGTCAGTTACATAACAGAAACTAAATTTATGATCATTTCAATAGAAAAATCGTTTCTGAATAAAAAAAAAAATCAATATTGAACCGTGACACCAAAAATCGGAATCGAATCGATTCACCAGACACAGAGATTCGCACCCTAGTTATCAGCTTTTGAAAATGTAGCTGATTTGACCATCGAAGTGCATTTATTAAGGAAAGTTAGACTGACACACACCTTTACTATAATTTTGAGCTAACAAATAATTGTAAGTGATAATCTTGTTAAATTCTTGTTAAAATCCTCCCGTGCACGCTCCTGCAGCCACCATTTGGCAGCCAATCAATTTTTGGTTTGACACCGGCCCACATTTCTAGGTCGTTAGCGGTGATGCATGCGCGTAGCCAGGGGTGGTTCGCGCTGGGTTCGAACGAACCGCCCACTTTGCCTATGAAGTCCCATCTAGTCATTCTATGAGGGGCGGTTCGTTTATAATAAATGTGGAGCTTGAAATACATACACGTCCTGTAGCTCACTGGGAACGCATTGTGCCGTTAGCTGCTCCTAACCTTATCTAGACCTCGTGAGTTTGATTCCCACAAGGTATGACTTTTTTTATTTATTATTTAATTCATTCCAGATTTAAAAAACACAAGAAAACTATTTACAAAACAACAAGAAATAAAACAATACATGAAATGAAAGGAAGCAGAAGAAGGAAATAATCTTCATCTGCCCCTTCTCAAACTAATTTTTTTTTCAAACACTCTTTTATTGGATAAAAAAAGTAGAATGTGTTAACAGGCATATTAACTCCTTTTTTTTATCCAATAAAAAACAAACGTAAAATTAGTTATTTGAATCGAGTGTTTGAAGAAAAAAAATTAGTTTGAGAAGGGGCAGATTATATAATAAGATTATTTTCTTCTTCTGCTTCCTTTCATTTCATGTATTGCTTTATTTCTTGTTGTTTTGTAAATAGTTTTCTTGTGTTTTTTTAATCTGGAATGAATTAAAAAAAAATAAAATAAAACGTTGTCCCATGTGGGAATTGAACCAATAAGGTTCGGAACGACGAGCCAACGCTCTTCTCACTGAGCTATCGAGGCATGCTTGTCTGACAAGGTCCAGATTTATTTTAAACGAACCGCCCCTCATGAAATTCTGGCTATGCCTCTGTGATGCATAATAGATGTGACGTTAACGGTAAAGTGATGTATTTACCGGTATGTATTTTTCCACTTTATTAGACATATTTGGACTCATGCGAGTTATAGGGTGGTGCAACGCTTACGGCGGAAAATACAGTAAACGCGACTAATTTACACACACACAAAAAAAAAGTCAATAAAATTGCTACATTACCAGGAACATGACAATTTTTCTAAATAGGGTAACTACAAACAAAAGAAAACAAAGTTAAACAGAAAAAGAGAAAACTTTTTTTAAAATAAGATGTGTGTCTTTAAGAAAACAAACGAGTGAAACTTTTAAAACAACGAGCGGTTTCCTGTGAGTTTCCGGTGTGAAACAAACTTGCAGATCTCTCACGGCCGCAGATTAAACATTTTATTACTGATAACTCAGAACTATCGGAGCGGTTCTGCTCCACGTCGGACTCAGAAGAACTGGATTCAGCAGCGTTTAACGGCACAGAAAGCTGTAAACACAACCTGCCATCTCAGAGGAAGACTGCTGCTGCTCGTCATCCTCCTGCTTCCTGTGTGGACTTACTCCACGCTGTCGTGTTTGGAGACGGTGAAATGACTGATCGAACGACCGGCGAGCTGCTGCGGCGCTGAGAGGAGGAGGTGTCCACGATGATGCGTGTTCAACATGACGTGTGCGGTGTCCAGTCAGACACTATGTTCATTGATTTATTCCCAACAAGATAAAAACTGAACCCTCCAACTTTTGGTTTGATAAATTTTCTTTAAAACAGGATTCACTTCAGGCTTGACACACTGACAGGTCGTCAAAACCAGACACAAAGTAATTCTGAATTCAACTGAAGCTGCTCCACGAAACCTTACAGGTCAACGACGACACAAACACAAAAATCTAAACTGAAAAACGCACTCTCCATCCATCCATTTTCGTCCGCTTATCCGGGGTCGGGTCGCGGGGGTAGCAGCCTAAGTAGGGAGGCCCAGACTTCCCTCTCCCCAGCCACTTGGAGCAGCTCCTCTGGGGGAATCCCAAGGCGTTCCCAGGCCAGCCGAGAAACATAGTCCCTCCAGCGTGTCCTGGGTCTTCCTCTGGGTCTCCTCCCGGTGGGACATGCCCGGAACACCTCACCAGGGAGGCGTCCAGGAGGCATCCTAACCAGATGCCCGAGCCACCTCAACTGGCTCCTCTCGATGTGGAGAAGCAGCGGCTCTACTCCGAGTCCCTCCCGGATGACTGAGCTTCTCACCCTATCTCTAAGGGAGAGTCCAGACACCCTGCGGAGAAAACTCATTTCAGCCGCTTGTATCCGAGATCTCGTTCTTTCGGTCACAACCCAAAGCTCATGACCATAGATGAGGGTGGGAACGTAGATCGATCGGTAAATTGAGAGCTTTGCCTTTCGACTCAGCTCTCTCTTCACCACGACAGACCGGTACAGCGCCCGCTTCACTGCGGACGCTGCACCTATCCGCCTATCGATCTCACGCTCCAGTTTTCCCTCATTCGTGAACAAGACCCCGAGATACTTAAACTCCTCCACTTGGGGCAGGACCTCCTCCCCGACCCGGAGAGGGCATGCTACCCTTTTCCGGCTCAAGACCATGGCCTCGGATTTGGAGGAACTGATCCTCATCCCGGCCGCATCACACTCGGCTGCAAACCGCTCCAGCGAAAGCTGTAGATCACGATCTGATGAAGCCAATAGGACCACATCATCTGCAAAAAACTGAGAAGCGATTCTAAGGTCACCAAAACGGATCCTCTCAACACCTTGGCACTCTAAAAAGGTTATTTAGTGTGGCACGTGTCTTTACCGTTGTCCAGTCTTTGAAGTCATTCCAAGACTCTGCCATCGTCATCGAGTCTGTTGATACTTTGTACATCTCAGAGCTCACACTGCTGTTGTCCCGAGTCCCTTCGCTGTCGTCCCTTGGCCCTTCGCTGTCGTCCCTTGTCCCTCCGCTGTTGCCCCGAGTCCCTTCGCTGTCGTCCCAAGTCCCTTCGCTGTCGTCCCAAGTCCCTTCGCTGTCGTCCCAAGTCCCTTCGCTGTCGTCCCAAGTCCCTTCGCTGTCGTCCCAAGTCCCTTCGCTGTCGTCCCAAGTCCCTTCGCTGTCGTCCCAAGTCCCTTCGCTGTCGTCCCAAGTCCCTTCGCTGTCGTCCCAAGTCCCTTCGCTGTCGTCCCAAGTCCCTTCGCTGTCGTCCCAAGTCCCTCCACTGTTGTCCCAAGTCCCTCAGCTGTCATCCCTTGTCCCTTCGCTGTTCCCCCGAGTCCCTCCGCTGTCGTCCCGAGTCCCTTCGCTGTCGTCCCGAGTCCCTTCGCTGTCGTCCCGAGTCCCTTCGCTGTCGTCCCGAGTCCCTTCGCTGTCGTCCCGAGTCCCTCCGCTGTCGTCCCGAGTCCCTCCGCTGTCGTCCCGAGTCCCTCCGCTGTCGTCCCGAGTCCCTCCGCTGTCGTCCCGAGTCCCTCCGCTGTCGTCCCGAGTCCCTCCGCTGTCGTCCCGAGTCCCTCCGCTGTCGTCCCGAGTCCCTCGCTGTCGTCCCGAGTCCCTCCGCTGTCGTCCCGAGTCCCTCCGCTGTCGTCCCGAGTCCCTCCGCTGTCGTCCCGAGTCCCTCTGCTGTCGTTCCGAGTCCCTCTGCTGTCGTCCCGAGTCCCTCCGCTGTCGTCCCGAGTCCCTCCGCTGTCGTCCCGAGTCCCTCTGCTGTCGTCCCGAGTCCCTCCGCTGTCGTCCCGAGTCCCTCCGCTGTCGTCCTGAATCTCATTTGTCTTGTGTCCCATGTTTTTGTTGTTGTCCTGCGTGTCTTTTTGATGTCCCTAGGTTATTACCCTGGACAGATCGTCTTAGTCATTGTCTGAAGTCTCTTTGAGGTAGTCTCTGTGTGTCATTATTTTGAGGTTGTCTTTTTGACACCTCGTCCCTTTGTTATCGTCTCTGCAGAGACGTGTGATTTACCTGCAGCAGGACGGTGCCACCAGGAAAGCTGAGCTGGACGCAGTACTTTGGGGCGTTGTCCCACGAGAGGAGCTGCAGGTCCTCTATGGAGCTGTAGGACAGAGACGTCTCCATGTAACCGGTGGGCTGGAGAGAGGACAGAAAGACAGAGGGTGTCAGTGCGAGACCGTCCAACATTTACTGTCTAGTTTTGTGTATTTAAACAGGCAGTCAGCTGGAAAGACCAAACGAAACATCCTGAGCTAACCTGCCCTGAGCAAACATCGGGCCAAACACAGACAGAACCACACTGACCCGTTCCCGTCACCTACAGCCTCAGATGATATGCTGTGCTGTGCAAAAGTTACAAGCTGGTGGGAAAATACTGTATATATATTTTTTTTTTATCTGTTAATGCAAAGGGAGCCAAAACAAAACCTGACAATCTACTTTGTATGAGCAACGTGCAGATTTTATTTAGAGTCAGGGTTCAGCAGGACCGAGTATCTACACCCAGCAGGTGAAAGTTTTTAAATCATTCTCAACATTCACATCCATTTTCTCTTCATTACGTTTTTCAGCTCGTAACTCGTTCTGCAATTTTTGTGCCGTTTTAACAATTCGTGTCTCAAAAGGTTCGGCTCGTTCAGGACATTCCTGCTGGGACTTTTGGTTTTTGTGCAACTTTTACTTTTTGAAATATTGAGCTTAGTCAGCCATGCTGTCCTCATGGAAAATGAATGAAGCCATCTTCACATCCTTCAAAACCTTTTAGCTGTTTAAAACTTTTACTGCTCGTTTCAGCTGTTAAGTTTTTTTTATAGCTTCTTTCTGCCCATTTCAGCTTTTTCAACTACCTTTTGCTTCAGCTTTTGTCTGCTCATTTTAGTTACTTTTTTGCTAATTTCACATTTTGCAATCTATTCAGCCTCTCTGCCTATTAAACTTGTTGTGTTACATTCAACTTTTTTCACTTTTATACATTTCAGCTGTTTTCCTACTGCTTTCTGCTTTTATTTTCCTGTTTTCTGCAAATGTGAGCTCATATTCATATCCATTCTGTGTGGCTGCCCCCCGCCTATGGAACTCCCTCCCTGACTACCTGAGAGCTCCACAGTCACTGGTTGACTTTAAAAAACGGCTTAAAGACTTTTCTTTTTAAGCAAGCCTATTCTGCCTCCACATGATTTTATCTTTGATCTTAGTTGATATTATTATTGATTTTACTTGATTTTATCACTTGTTTTATTTATTTATTTTTTAATCAAGCTTATTCTGCCTCCACATGATTTTATCTTTGATCTTAGTTGATTATTGATTTTACTTGATTTTATCACTTGTTTTATTTGATTTTTGCTTTTGTTGCACTTTGTAGCACTTTGAGATTTTTATTAACGAAAAGTGCGTAAAAAATTAAATTCATTATTATATTAAACTTTTACAGCTGCTTTCAGAAGAAATCATCCAGCAACAAGCATCCACACAGCATCTTCACAGGAAATGACGTTTGTCTGCTTTATCTTTGACGTCTTGAACTAAAACAGAAACAGCTGCGGAGGAGGAGGAAGCCTAAAACTGGGGGAAGAACAGCAAACGGTGGGTATGATATGAGCAAGCATTTTTGTGCATGTCCAAGAATACGGTTTCAGGAAGTGACTTAATAATTTTAATCAAAATGAGGAAATCCAGCTCACTCGTTTAAAACATCCAGAACTCAATGAGACCATTTAAAGTTCCTCTCCGAGTCTCGAACCGTCGCGACTCGTGAGATGCTGACTTCAAGAGACTTCTTTTACTGTATTTGAAATAAACCCAAGTCCAGCAGCGACCTCGGCTCAGGACAGACAGAAACCTTAAAAAGACCAAAGTGGACCCTGTGATGTCCAGAAAACTCAGACAGGAAGTAGTCCTCATGGAAGAACCACAGTCAGAGAGCTGAACGTCTGACCTCCAAGTTCATTTGAAAATGTGATCAAAATGGCTGCAGATGCTTTGGGGGGATGTGAGGTGCTGAACGTGCAGCAGGAGCTGGTTTGGTCTCTGAGGAGCAGGAGAGCAGAATGATCAGAACCCTCAGGGAACTGTGAAGGGTGGTGGAACTCCCTCAGAGTTTGGATCTGAATTTTGTTGCTGTCGTTATTATTGTGCTGCCAACGGGACCTGCTAACGCCGCTAACAAAACCATGCCACTAACAAAACCATGCCACTAACAAAACCATGCCGCTAACAGAATCACACTGCTAACAGTACCATAGTGCCAACGGGACGAGATCCATTTCTTTTTCACTTTTGGCACCTTGTTTTTGTATTTTTGTTGCACGCTTTGGTATTACCGTATTTTCCTATTTAGGTCGCACCTTTTTATGGTTATATAGGTGTCAGTGTGAGATATAGGTATTATATAGGTCGCACCTTTTTATGGTTTTTTTCAAGGCCTGCGACCTATACTCAGGTGCGATCTATATATGGCTTGTTATGAGGCAGGGCTGCCGACTTGGGACCTGAAGGACACAGGTTCAAACCCCGGCCCCGGCCACTACACACCTTGGGGTGTCTATAGCCGTTTTCGCATTGACCGGCCCTCCCCAGTCCAGCTCGTCCCTGGGTGGCTCTGGGTCACCCGCGTTCATTACGCATTTGCCGCAGAGCCGCCTTGAAGTGGGTGGGCAGTTCTCTGGAAGTGGGTGGGGTGCTCTCTTCACGTGGGTGGAGTGTTCGTGTTTTAAGAGAGGAGACTCCGCTAAAAATTATTTGTTAGCTGGATATATATATATATTAGTGTTTCTGAGTTTAATTTTTGTTAATAACTGATCACAAATCAGCTTATGTCACAACGTAAATAACCACGAAGCGCGCACCCATTTCCGCCTTTCAGCGCGACTTGAATGTCATTAAAATATAACTAATATTGTCTAACTGTTGCGCGCAGCCAGGGTTTTAAAATATAACTAATAATCTCTAACTCCTTTGCGTAGCTAGAATGTTAAGAGCGGTGATTCCTTCATAAGCAACGTGAACTCCCAAAAAAAACAATCCGCCGCCGTGGCTTAGGGCGTTAATACTCTTGTATCTTGACCAGACGAAGCGGGTTCGCGTCCCACCTGGGACAAGGTTTTTTTTACGTTTGTCTTTTATTGGAGTAAATAAAAAGGAGTTTTGTTAAGCATTTTACCAAACAAACTCCTTTTTATTTACTCCAATAAAAGACAAACGTAAAAAAAAAACTTGTCCCAGGTGGGACGCGAACCCGCTTCGTCTGGTCAAGATACAAGAGTATTAACGCCGTAAGCCACGGTGGCGGATTGTTTTTTTGGGGGAGTTCACATTGCTTATGAAGGAATCACCGCTCTTAAAGGAGACCACATATAGGTATTTAAAAATTTTATGTTATGTCTGTGTGCTATCTTGACAATATTAATTCATTTTAATACACAAAATAATTCTTAGATAATTAATTATACCCTTTTTAATTCTGCCATTTTTAACTTTCGTTTTGAACGACCGGTTTCTTGAAGTCCACGCCCTTCAACGATCTGTTTACGCCCTCTGTAACAGCCAGTATCTGTAATGTGTTGTTGTTTTAAAATTAGCTCTTTTTTTATTACTCATTTGACTTACTGTTAGTGCTAGCTTAAGATAACTTACCGAAACCCGTCTGAGCGCGCCGCAATTTGCTGCTCCTTTTAGCATGAGACCACCCGAATCCGATGCTAATGTTAGCTTGTTCCTCTTCCGGTGTTCGCCAGCTCCGCTCGTTGCACGCGGAGATTTTGGGAGTTATCGCTGTTCCAGTCAAGACAACACAAAGTTCACCAAGTGTCTCCCGTAAACTAATCCGTAAGGAGAAGGTCCTCGCTGCTGCGAGGCTGCTGCGAGGCTGAAATGAGGCTGTACAGTTGAAGCTCCGCTCCATCGCACCAGAAGAGGGTCCCGTCGCAACCGGTCCCTACGCCGGGGGTCCGCTCGTTTAATTTTTGCCGGCTGCGCGTTGGGAGCGATCGCAAATACACTAAAAATTGAACTAAAACATAAAAATAACAATTATACTTTATTTATAAAGCCATTTAAAAAAAACACAGCTGCAACAAAGTGCTGTACACATGAAATTAAGAACATATAAACAAAAGATGAGATGAAATCATGAAAAACAACAGTCATGTGTTTAATACTGAAGTGGGTGGAGCATCACCAGGGGTTGCTAGGTGAGGGGCTGGACTCAGGTTTGAGGTGGTTGGCTGCGGTTGGCTGCGGTTTGTGACGTCACAAACCGCAGGAAGTGGGAAACAAAGTGTATTTATCAAAGATAAATAAATCTACTTAGAGTAAATAAACCACTGGGTGCATTTTTTTGGCCTTAGGACTGTTTTTTTATGAAGTAAATACCCAAAGTTGAGTAAAAAAAACATTAAAAAGTGAATTTTGAATATGTGGTCCCCTTTAACATTCTAGCTACGCAAAGGAGATAGAGATTATTAGTTATATTTTAAAACCCTGGCTGCGCGCAACAGTTAGACAATATTAGTTATATTTTAATGACATTCAAGTCGCGCTGAAAGGCGGAAATAGGTGCGCGCTTTGTGGTTATTTACGTTGTGACATAAGCTGATTTGTGATCAGTTATTAACAAAAATTTAACTCAGAAAAACTAATTCAGCTAACAATTGTTTTAGGGGTTTCTGTAGTTACATTTGAATGAAATACAGCCCTACGGTACTGAGGTTGTTGTTAGAACGAGTCCAGCCCCTGCTGCAAACAACGAATCAAATTTGAGCAGTACATGACGTCAAACTCGGCCGGGGGAGCCCGGCCCGATAGAACCACGGTGGAGATGGTTCCAAAACGAGGGTGGAGCCGGGGAAAAAAAGGAAAATGCGAACACGCTGAACCCGGGTTAGAAGGCGGGGCGGGGCGTCCCGGGCCATAGAGGGCCGGTCAATGCGAAAACGGCTTATGAGTGCACACCTATTTCCCCAGCTCCCCGGGCGCTTTCTATGGCTGCTCACTGCACCACCTGGTGGTGGTTGGGTTAAATGCAGAGACGAATTTCGTCTTGTATGGGAAACATACACAGATGACAAAAATGTGACATTTATTTTTTTATTTTTTTTATTTATCACTTGCGGTGAAACAAATTTTTAAATCCAGCTCATTTTACAATTACGTTCATTTATTAAGGAAAAGTTCAGCTCAGACATATATTTGCTATAATTTTTATCAAACAAATAATTGTTTTTAAGTGTTAATCTTCTTAAAAGCCTTGCTGTGCGCTCCTGTGGCAGACATTTGCAGCAGAGCTAAACGTAGGTGCGACCTATACACCAGTGCAACCTATCCAGGGATTTTTCCAATCTATTGGTGATAATTGGACAATGCGACCTATACACAGGTGCGACCTATACACCAGAAATTACAGTACTGTACTTGGTTTTTTTTGGTGAGTTGAGATGGTTCTTCTCGTCCTGAGCATTTCATTGCGTTGTTGACCTTGTGTTGATTTGCATGACAAATAAACCTAACCTAGCTTATTTTAGTTCAGATTAATGATGCTCTCAGCACTAAAAAAATAAAAAAAATAAAAACAGCAGATACCTCATCGTGTAGCCCTGCTAAAGAGTCATTTGACTGGCTCCACTTTCAGTCTGGTCCTGGACAACAAGCCCCAACATAAACATGTTTAAAACCCCTCATCAGCTTAGAGGCAGAACATGGGAGTCCTGGAGGAGACAGGACAGGCCGCTCACACCCCTAATCCCATCGTGGAGTGACTCTGGGATTATTGAGAGTTAGGTCACACTGGAGTTCAGTTCATCAATTCACTCGCTTCAGTTTGTTTGTGAAACAGTTCTTGAAATCTGCCAGAACCTTTTTCTAATGGAGCATTTCTTGGAGGCAAAGACTAAATGAGCAGAAGTGGTCAACCTGACGACCATCGGTGAGGACTCTGAAGGCAGCACTGATCCCAGAACCATGGCCGTGCAGCTGAGTAACACGACCTGTTTGCAGAAACGCTGACAAATGACCACAAGTTTCCGGACTCAGGAACAAGTGCGTCTTCAGAGAGAAGTGTGAGAGACCCAAAACAGATCTAAAAAAAAAAAAAAGAAAAAGCCACAAGGAAACCGAGCTGGCTCTCTAAACCATAGGAGGAGTTTGAAGAGAAATGTTTAACGCAGCACTGAAATAAGAAAGGAAGGGGCCGTAAATGAATCACCGCCGACTTCGCAGACATCAGCGCCATTACATGATTTAGTAGCCATTATTGCTGATGGCAGATTAACTGTACATAAACACAAAGAGCCGAGCGGACGTCATCTGCAACGGCCTCGTTAACAGTGCCACTCTTTGGCAATTATCGGCCTTATGTTGATTTTACTTTCCATCTTTCCAGGGCAGCTCCACAGCAGAAACCCACTCGCTTCCTTCAATGCATCAGGTCCGAGCAGCTCGACGTGTCACCGAGACGCTGGTTAAAGGAGCAGACAAACTGCTCCCAAAAAACTGTTCAAATTAACGCGATATGGAAGAACGATTCAACACTGCAGACAGAAACAAAGAAACTGATGATAGAAATGTGTTCTTAAAGGTATTGTGACATGATGTTGGAACTAGGCCTGTAACGGTTGTAGTGGGTGTACCGAACCGTTTCGGTACAACACGTTCGGTTCGGTCCACCTCCATACCGTTTCGATTATTTTTTTCACTCATTGAACGTTAATCTATGCGCCGCGGAACATAATTTCCTGGGCGCGTTTCAGCACGGAGCTATTATCGCGTAGCACGCGCAGCATTATTAGCCATTAGCTGCTCGCTCCGGTCTCTTGTTTGGAAACGTTGTGGCTTTCTTGTTAAGACGAGCGCACATTCAAAGCTGTGTGTGTGGACGACTCTGCAGCAGACAACACGTCTCACGTGAACGCGCTTGAAACTACGTCATCGGAATGTGAACGGACACCGCAGCTGTGCGCTAACAACACAGCAGCTGCATTTAAACTACTTCTTCAGGTAAATGAGATCGGTCCAGAGCAATAACACAAACTGTATGAGTTCTGAATCTAAGTCTGAATGTTGTTATATGCGCAGGCTTTAAAGTTACTGATCCTCGCTACCGCTACGAGACATCCATCACTCAAAAAGTTCAGCTCTTTATGAAAAAACTGTATTGTCAACAAGCCCTGGAGCTCATTAAAGCCCTGATGAGATGAGTGAGAGCTTCAACCGTTCAAGAAGAGGTAATTGTTATTTTATTATTATTATCTAAATAATCTTTTTTGTTTAAAATCATAATCTTATTAACTTACATTCCCCATCCATCAAGTACATTATTTTATCAACTGAAGTTATTGAAGTTCCATGATTTGGTAGACTATAATATTTTATCAGTTATGTATAGGGCTCAAAATAATGCATTACCTTTAAATATCCAAATGCATTTTGTTAAAAGACAAAGTTGTTATAATCTTAAGGGGACAGAGATGTTTGTAAAACCACAATTCAGAACTAGTTTGAAGGGACGTTCTACCTCAATCCAGGGAATTAGATTATGGAATGGCTTGGAGAATGTAGTTAAAAATGCCAAGTCAATGTTTACATTTAAGAAAATGATCAAAACAAATGTGTTAAAAAATATATATGAAATAGCGTAATGTGTATTGTATTAGTTAGAAAATTAGAAAGAGTTAGTCATTTTGTACTGTTGGTTGAAGATTATTATTGTTTAATCTGATTGTTGGAAAAAAGGGGCAGATATAATAAGATTTATTCTTCTTTCTGCTACCTTTCATTTTTTTATATTTTGTACATTATCATTTATGGGATTGTCTTGTATTGTTTCTTTTGTAAAAAAAATGAACAAATTTAATAAACATAAACATAACTGTTTTTTTTATCTCTTTGTTTTATTACAAGTCTGGGACAGAGGTAGCTGCTCTCTTTGTCCACTTCAGGGACAGACATCCACCAGAGATCACCTGCAGCTAAGAAGTGTGTGATGACTGAACTGAACTGAACTCTGAACTGTTCCAGCACCTGTCCCACTTGGAGGAGCAGGTCCAAGAAGTTGTGAGTACAGTAATGAGGACAAATACAGCCACACTGCTGCTACTGGACAAAAACTTGATTAGTTAGATTGTAAACAGTCTGTTGCTGCTTATTGTTCTGACTGTTATTGTATTTATTAAGATTTTTATTATTGTTAATATAGTTTATTTATTGTAGAGTGCTGTTTATTTAAAATATCATCCAAATGGGTCACTTTTATTTATTACTACAATACAATACAAACATATTTTTGGCATATTTTCAAAATAAACATTTTGTAAGTCTTTATTTTGTCTTTTTTTTTGTACTGAAAATAAACCGAAAATAAACCGAACCGAGCCCTCCTTGTAGTTGAACCGAACCGAAATGTGATTTTAGCGTACCGTTACACCCCTAGTTGGAACTATGTATAAAGTGGCACAACATATATATGTTGTATCATTCAACTATGTTCGTTTTTACAAGCAAAATGATGAATCGATGAAAATTTGTTTCAAAGTGATTTTAAACTTGGCGCCGTGTTTCGTCACGGGAAATCCGGGTACTTCCGCATGCGGCGTCATGTGACGTAGGGATATGAAGTTCTGTCTGCGGCTGCTATTAGCACGCAGTGTAATTGTCTTCAAGATCGCCTTTTTTTTTGTATAACTTGAAAAATGCCGGTACGTTGTGTCGCATTTGGGTGTTCTAATATCGCCAGTGAACAAGTGAGCCTTTTCACTTTCCCAAAAGATTAAAAACTTCGTCAAGAATGGGCAAAACAATCTCGGAGTCCCCCTCGCTCCCTGAACGGTAAGGCTCAAATAAATACGGCTGCAGACCTACATTATAACCAGCTGTTTCTTGTTCATCACTCGAACTAACTTTGGCTTCCCAAACTGAAGACAAATCGCTCAAATCTTCACTTAAATTGCTTAATTCCTCGGTTTCTATATTCTCTGCCATTCTTATTTACAATGTGCATTCATTACATTGCGTCATAAAAATGCGTCGGCGTTTGACCCCTCCTTTCTCTACCCGAAAACTGCGACGCACTGCAGAGACGTCAATAAAACTATTAGCTCCTCTTTCTAAAGAGGTTTATGTTTTAGCATATTGTCACAACACCTTTAAAGCCTACAGTTGTTCTTTGTGTAAAAATACACAAAGACCCTTTTCCTGTTGATTTACTTTAAATTACAACAAGTAGCAAAAGTAGCTCCGTTACGAACACCATGCTTTATTCAACACTTCTTAACTTCTTCCTCTCTCCTCTACACATCCTGTTCTATCCCTACTCAGAGGTCCCCCTGCTGTCAGTCTTATGCAATTGCAGGACACAACATTTCCCTTTTCCTGAAACAATTACTTACCGGTACATGTAATTTTGTACAATGTACTTGACAGCAGAAAATCAAAGTAATCAAATTATTATTTCTGTAAGCCAATTATTATTTCTGGACAGTCTGGGGCTGAACACCTCAATGTGTAACTGGCTGCTAGACTTCCTGACCGGGAGACCACAGACAGTACGGATCGGGAGTAACACATCTAGCACCATCACATTGAACACAGGGGCCCCACAAGGATGTGTGCTGAGCCCCCTTCTATTCACCCTGCTAACACACGACTGCACACCATCGTACAGCTCCAACCACTTCATCAAGTTTGCGGACGACACAACAGTGGTAGGTCTCATCAGCAACAACGATGAGACAGACTACAGGAACGAGGTGAGCCGCTTGGCCTTGTGGTGCGGACACAACAATCTCACTCTCAACGTGGAGAAGACAAAGGAGATTGTCGTGGACTTCAGGAAGAGGGATGCACAACATGCCCCTCTGACCATCAACAGCACCGCAGTGGAGAGAGTGGACAGCACCAAGTTCCTGGGAGTGCACGTCTCGAAGGACCTGTCCTGGAGCAGGAACACTGCAGCACTGGCCAAGAAGGCTCACCAGCGCCTCTACTTTCTCCGCAAGCTGAAAAGGGCTGGAGCTTCAACCCCCATCATGTGCACCTTCTACAGGGGTGCCATAGAAAGTGTCCTGACCAGCTGCATCACTGTGTGGTTTGGTGCATGTACTGCATCATGCCGCAAGAGCCTCCAGCGCATCGTGAGAGCAGCTGAGAAGATCGTCGGCACCTCCTTGCCCTCACTGCAGGACTTACACAGCAAACGCCTCACTCGGAAAGCCCTCTGCATGGCAGGTGATCCCACACACCCACTACACAGCCGCTTTAGACTGCTGCCATCAGGGAGGAGACTGAGGAGTCTCCAGGCTCGAACCAGCAGACTGAGAGACAGCTCTGTTCATCAGGCAGTCAGAATGCTAAACACTCTGCCTGCTCTGCCTCCCCTCCCATTTGAACTGCCTTAACACAAAAAACTTTCTCACACATTACCACTCAACACAAAGTTTTTAACACTGGACCCTGTGTCATCAAACGGGTTATTCACTAAACTCTCGGTCATGTGCTCATTCAGTTTGCACTACTTCTCATATTTGCACTAATGTTTGTATTACATTACTGCCTATAGTCATACTACTGTTTACATTCACTGTTTACATTTATTAATACGGTTTACATTTATTACTACTGTTTACATTTACACTACTTTTATATCTACACTACTGCTGATACATATACAGTATTCTCTGACTAGCCTTATCTAAGGATGCCAAATGTGCCTTATGTGCCTCACTGCATATGCCACTTTGCCTCTATACCAACATCAACTACCTCATACATATACTGTGTACATTAACTCATATGCTGCTGTGCCACTCTTTGCAAATGTCAATGCTAGAACCTTCAGTTTATTTTATAGATATACTTTTTATACTACTATGCAAAAACTCAGGACAGTATTACACTTTTATTATTTCATTTTATGCTTATGTTCATTGGGTGTTTGGTGTTTTAGGGGTGTTTGGTGTTTCAGTGTTGGTGTAAATTTTCATACTTTTATACTACTATGAAAAAACTCAGGACAGTGTTACACTTTTACTATTTTATGCTTATGTTTATTAAATGTTTTAGTGTTTAGTGTTTAGATGGTTACTGTTGCACCGAGGGACTGAGAGAAACGCAATTTCAATCCTGTGTATGTCCTGTACATATTGCAGTTCTGACAATAAAGTTGACTTTGACTTTGAACATAAAGCTGATCTAATGTTTATTATTCAGAGTGAAACTAGGCCGGATCTCCGCAGGGTTCTGTTACAATTCCAACTGGAGCACGATGCATTCACTGACTCGGAAGACAGGGAAAATCTCCCAAGTTGTTTTCAAACAGAACAAAAGGAGTTCATGAGAAAGAAAATACCTTTAAACGCTCTGACATTTATTGAACGTTTTAGGTTCTGATGAGGCACTCCGACCCGTTTTCTTATTAGTGGAAGGTTTGAAATCTGCACAGCATAACACATCCAAAAAGTAAACTTAGACGTTCTTCTGTCCAGTTTCACAAGATTTCTCTGGTTTGTACAACAGGATCTGACGAGGGCCGGGTCCCTGTCACAACCCAAGTCCCTGTCGCCCCGAGTCTGTTCTAGGAGGTCACCCTTCTCTGTCAGTTTAGAGTCACCATCATCTGAAGTCTGAGACTGTCTCAAATCTGTGTCATTGTCTCGAGTCTTTTCCTAATCATCTCGTCTTTGTCCTCTAAAGGTCGTCCCGAGTCTTTATTAGAATCACAAATCTCTTTGTCGTCCTCTCAAGTCTGTGTGTTGTTGTTGTTCCAAGTTTCTGAGGTCTTAATCTCCAAAGAAAAACTCTTCAAAAACAAAAACAACTTCAGAAAGTCTGGAGAACTGCTGATCCAGACCACTGTACCAGAGGACAGAAAGTCTGGATCTCTGGAAGACAAACATAAAGAGATGAGGACTGGACCAGGACCGCAGACGTTTCTGATACAAAACAAAACAAAAATACTTTTTCAGTGTTTGGTTTCTGTTGATTTTATTGATCTGTGACTGTGAACCTTTTACACCTCGGCAAGTCTTTATTCGCCATCCAGTAAAATTCTGTAAAGATCTGTGAAGACCTGTAAAGTCTTCCTCAGAAACAGAAACTCCAGCATGGACTCCCAGAGTTTATATCTCAGGTCTGGGTTCCTCCAGAGACAGACATTCTGAGTCCTTCGTCGTTCAGGGAACGACAAACCTCCTTGTCCTCGTTTCTTTGGACAAGTCTTTGAGGAATTTTCCAATAACGCTGTAAACCTGCACACAGCCCGGGCCCTCTCTGACCCAGACCCCTCTACGGCTCCATGAAACATCTGTTTAGTCAGATCAGAGCAGCCGGAGCGAGCCAACAGGTGGTTCTCTTCTTTAATTGCATCCATCTCTGGCTCTACAGAGCAAACAGCCCCCTCCAGCTGGAGAACAAACACACTTCCTTTATGTACACCCCCCACAGACAGGGTTTTCTTTACAGACGGGGGTAAATATTGATTCTGGGAGAGATGTATCATTTCTGCGGAAGCGTAAACGTCAGCAGCAGTCTGTCTGTCGGTTCGTCTGCAAGCAGCTGAATCGTGTTTTCCTGCAGCGTGCTGCACACTAACAAGATGAGGAGCAGAACATGAACCCGAGCGCTGAAGGAGGAAGAGATAAATAGCGTAGCGTCTCGAAAAAAGCACAACGAACATTAGAGACTTCAATTTTCTGATAACCGATGGACGTTACCCATAGATAGTCCTCTCCTTTTTTTATTCCCTCCATCCTCTTTTCGCTCTGCGTTTCATCGTGGAGACTCCTCCCGTCTCCTCTCTGCTGTGTTGCCCTAGAAACAGGACGATGGAGACGTGTTTTGTTTATTTTTATTTTTTTTACCCTTTCTGCACGAGAAGCAGACGGAGCAAGAACACAGACCCAAAGACCGACCCGCGGACCCAAACATTGATTAAAACGAAAAGGTCAAAACTCACAAAACTAGAGGCTGAGCTTTAAAGAAAACCCTCGAGTTTGAGAAAACAACACAAGTATTTCACTCTTCGTCACATCTACAGATCAGCAGGGAAATATCAGTCATGTTTGTGCCTCCAACTGACACCTCTCATCCCAGAGATCTAAACTAAAACCAAGAAAACGTCAAACTCGTAGAAATTCTAACGACCCAGCTTTCTGTGAGGCCTTAAATGCAGCACGACTCTCTGACAAGCTGACCGGTTAAAATCTCACATGCACAAATGTAACCCAGTCTGTGCACATTATGCCAGTCATGCACTCCTAATTAATGTGTATGCTACAGAAAGGTTGTGTGTTAAAAGTGACACATCTATGAAGTTTAAACATGGAACACCTGGAGAGCTGGTGCAAGGACAATAACCTTCACATGAATGTGAAGAAGACAAAGGAGATGATTGTTGACTTCAGAAGGAACAAACAAGCCCACACCCCACTGAACATAAGTGGATCTGCAGTGGAAGTGGTCTCCAGCTACAAGTACAGTACAGTACTTGGGTGTACACATGAATGATAACCTCAGCTGGAGCAACAACACCACCAGCCTGATCAAGAAAGGTCATCAGAAACCGTGTTTCCATCCATTTTCATTTCGAATTTTGAGCTAATTTTTGAAATCTCGCAAATATGTAAATACAAATTTATGGAAGCGTTTATGGGACGTATTTAAAACTAAAATGGTTTAGCAGGAATGCTTTTTCATTTCAAAGTCAAGCTGCCTTTTTTGAGTCATAAATAAAATTTAAAATGAATAAACCAAACTGCATTTTCATTTTCTTCTTCGAGACTGCTCAATTTGTAACTTAATTAAAATGATAAGTAAAATAACATTTAACATTTAATTTTCAATATATGTCTAAGTAAAAAGTGGCCAAAATTCATTTTGAAATCTCAATTTTGAAAATTAAAATGAAATAGCAGAAATGCTTTTTAATTTCAAAGTCAAGCTGCCTTTTTTGAGTCAGAAATAAAATTAAGATTAAATCATTTTCATTTTCTTATTCAGCACTGTTATATCTCATTGAACTACAGAGCAAACTGCATTTTCATTTTCATCCTGCCCCCCTGCGCTCAAAGTGTGACAATATTCAATCTCAAAAGCAAACCCAGAGTAATGTGCTTGTCAGACAGCANGAGCTATTTGAAATTGTTGTGAACAAAGTTCTTGCTCGCCGTCAGCGCTCAGCTGCGTGTTTGGGATCAGCAGCTATACTTGTAGCTCAGTGTCTGACAGACACTGAGCCCCACGACCTGTTTGATGTCATGATACTCACTCTGCTTCCCTCGGACTCTTCGTCCATCTTCCTCACTCGTGCGCAGAATAAACGCGTTTCCGTTGTTTTTAACGAGCGCGAGCACGTTGAGCCCCGCGGACAGATGTGTGATGTGGAAGCTGAAGTTCAGCTGATGGACTCCAGATGAGCTGCACCTGCACGAGTCCGAGCCTGGTTTCACACAGAAGCCGCGCTGGCTGTCCTGTCCCCACGAAAACATGCTGTCCTCTGAGTGAGACGAGAGTCCAGGACAAAACACAGCTGATCTTTTATTTCCTCTTCAGTAGAAAACGAAACTTTAAGCGTGGAGTCATAAACAAAACCGAAACCAGCTGGAACATTTGTTTTTAGGAGAAAAGAAAGTGAAACTAAAGAAGTGTCAGCTCATTATCCTCACACAAACAGTCCTGTTTATATTTAATGTAATTTATTCTAGCCTTTTGCTACTTTATCTTTTTGATAGCGTACTTTTGCTAACCCTTTCTAGTTGGCCCTCTGCTAGTTATATATTTTTGCTACTTTTAGTTATCTTTTTACTACTTTAGCTTGCCCAGTTCCCTTTCAGTCAGTTCACTGGTGCAACACATTTAGTATGGGAATTGCGCACCCGCGCGTTCACCTGTGAAGAATTTTATCACGCCTGTCACAGGCCAATGAGACTTCAGCGTCACCAGGGGGATCCGCCCCCCTGGTATAAAGGACACAGTACGTCTCATGTCCGCCATCTTATTGCACTTCACCTCGCTTCAACCTGAACTTTGCAGGACCTTCGTACGTGACTGAACCGCCCGACCGGAGGTGAGCGCGCTCCCTAACAAGGGCGTCACTAGAAGACCTTATCCTGCGAATGCTTAGTTTAGCGCTGCTAAGTTGTCTCTCACGTTTAGCCTAGCTAACGTTGACTTTGTAGCTGTTTCGTCGGCCTGTTTAGCCTAGTTAATTGGACCACGCGCACCTCCTTGTTTAGCTAGCTAACTGGGAGGCCGAAGAATCGAACAACACAGCGAGAAAATAACTATGCAAACCTGTTTAGCCTCGCTAACTGGTACATCTCGACGTCTTCTCTCCACATGGCTCCGGAGAAGAACAAGAGAAAAATGAAGAACTAGGGCTGAACGATTTTGGAAAATAATCTAATCGCGATTTTTTTTCTATAAATTGCGATTGCGATTTAAAATGCGATTATTTTTACTGGTTCTGTATTAATTCATATCACTAACGACGCAACTGTTTTTTTAAAATCAGATAATTAATGCGCTTTTTCACGAAGAACGTTAGCTTGCTGAGCTAGCTGCTAACAGGGCACCGTCAACAACAGACCCGGTCACATGACCAGCTCGCTCTCTGTTTATCTCGCGCGGTCTCTGTGTTTCAGCCTCTAAGATCAGATACACGTTTAAATGAGCTAACTTACCTGAATTTATAACTTTTATGACTTCTGTCGAGCCTGGAGCAACTGTGTTGGAGCGCACGGTCTCCTCCTCCCTGCTCTCTCTCTGTTTTGCTCCGCTCAGAGCTGCGCGCGGCCAGAGCGGTTCACTACCAAATCTCGTGACCAGTCAAATCGCAGCCCGTGCGATTAGAGAATCGCGTTTTAACATATCGCGAGATAATCGCAAATGCGATTAATCGTCCACCCCTATGAAGAACCCGAGCAAGGCTAGTAGACCGGGAAGCCCCGGGTCACGGCCGTGCCCAAGTGCATGCGGTTTCTTCATATCGGCGACGGACACACACGAAGCCTGCCCCATGTGCTTGGGAATGCTTCACGCTAAGGCGGTACTAGTTACCCCAGAGTCGTGCTCACACTGCAGCCAACTCCGTGAGTTGGTACGGGAGAGGCGTGTGCAGTTCGTGGCCAAAGCGATGGGGAGCTCCAGCGCGGCAAGAGACCCGCTTCTGTTCGAAACGCTCAGACCTACAGCAGAGCTAGAGTCTGACGAGATGGAGGACAGCGGTGCGATGACCTGAGGGGACCAGATAGATCTCCTCCACCCCGAAGAAAAAGGGGACACGAGGACCGACTTCGACATGCGGGACATGCTGCAGTCGGACGAGGTTTCTCTGTCAGCCTCTGGTGAATGTCAGACGAGGAGGCAAAACAGGATGAGGAAGGAGAAGCAGAGGACTTCTCTCAGGGGGCTGCGGCGGCGCCAGTCAAGGCGGACGGCTCCACCCCAGCTCTGTTGGACCTGTGCCGCAGGGCGGCCGAGTTCCTGAAGGTGACATGCCGGCACCTCCACCACGACAACAACTAACGAGGCTGGCGGGCAACTGACCTAGCAGGCCATGGTGAGACACAAAATGCCTGTGTTCCCTGACTTTTTGACCGAGCTGACCCGCTCGTGGTTAGCACCAAAGGCGCTGTTGCCCCTGTCCCAGTTCGATGTCGAGGACATGGAGTCAGTGGGACTGGCACACATCCCTCCAATGGACGAGACGTTGGCTGCGCACTTGGCGCCTAAAACTTCAGGCTCCAAGCCCACGCTCCCCAGCAAGCAATGTCACTTCTCTGCACTCCAGCTGGAGAAAAGTTACCCCGCTCAAGGCCTCGTGGTATGCTTGCTTAACACAGCCTCCATTGCTACAGGCCTACCAGGCTGAGAAACTACAGGAACTGCAGCAGACGACATCAAAGAAAAAGTCGGAAGAGACACTGGAGGAAACCCGCAGGACTGTAGACTTCATCCTCCGCCTAACTGGTATGGCAACCATCGCCCAGGGGAAGTCCATGGCTGAAACAGTGATTGCACAGCGTCACTTGTGGCTGACACTGACTGAACTACCAGAGAGCCAGCGCTCAACTTCCCTCCATCAGGCTGTGGAGCCCACAGGTTTGTTCGGTGGTGCTCTGGAGAAAATCCAGAGCCGGTGCGACCAAAGGAGGAAGCAGGAGGAAGACTTACGCGAGGGCATGCCCAGGAGGCATTACTCGCAGCCCAGGGACACAAGCGGTCACAGAGGTGTGCCGCAGCGTCAACATTCTCTTTCCAGACGTCCTGCACAGAAGAGGCCAACGCTCAAAGCTGAGCAGCGGGCGACACCCACTTCAGAGCAGTGCGGACGCGCTCCTCAGGGACAAGCGTGGTCAAAGCACCGGTTTGTCCCGAGACGAGCAGGACAGCCCAGAACCTCTTCAGCGGTGAGGGACAGGAAGCAGAAGTCAGCCTAATTTTAAAGCTGCTTCTAGAACATTCAAGGCGTTTTCACCTACTGGGAAAAGGAAAAGGAGAGGAGAGAGGAGAAGAGATGAGGAGAGAGGAGAAGAGGAGAGAGGAGAGGAGAAGAGAGAGGAGAAGAGAGGAGAGAGGAGAAGAGAGGAGAGGAGAAGAGAGAGGGGAGAAGAGAGAGGGGAGAAGAGAGAGGAGAGGAGAAGAGAGAAGAGAGGAGAGGAGAAGAGAGAGGGGAGAAGAGAGAGGGGAGAAGAGAGAGGAGAGGAGAAGAGAGGAGAGGAGAAGAGAGGAGAGAGGAGAAGAGAGAGGAGGAGAGAGGAGAAGAGAAGAGAGGAGAGAGGAGAAGAGAGAGGAGAAGAGAGGAGAGAGGAGAGAGGAGAAGAGAGGAGAGGAGAAGAGAGAGGGGAGAAGAGAGAGGGGAGAAGAGAGAGGAGAGGAGAAGAGAGGAGAAGAGAAGAGAGAGGGGAGAAGAGAGAGGGGAGAAGAGGAGAGGAGAAGAGAGGAGAGGAGAAGAGAGGAGAAGAGGAGGAGAGAGGAGAGAAGAGGAGGGAGGAGGGGAGTGGAGAGGAGGTGCAGCAGGAGGGAGGAGGGGAGTGGAGAGGAGGTGCAGCAGGAGGGAGGAGGGGAGTGGAGAGGAGGTGCAGCAGGAGGGAGGAGGGGAGTGGAGAGGAGGTGCAGCAGGAGGGAGGAGGGGAGTGGAGAGGAGGTGCAGCAGGAGGGAGGAGGGGAGTGGAGAGGAGGTGCAGCAGGAGGGAGGAGGGGAGTGGAGAGGAGGTGCAGCAGGAGGGAGGAGGGGAGTGGAGAGGAGGTGCAGCAGGAGGGAGGAGGGGAGTGGAGAGGAGGTGCAGCAGGAGGGAGGAGGGGAGTGGAGAGGAGGTGCAGCAGGAGGGAGGAGGGGAGTGGAGAGGAGGTGCAGCAGGAGGGAGGAGGGGAGTGGAGAGGAGGTGCAGCAGGAGGGAGGAGGGGAGTGGAGAGGAGGTGCAGCAGGAGGGAGGAGGGGAGTGGAGAGGAGGTGCAGCAGGAGGGAGGAGGGGAGTGGAGAGGAGGTGCAGCAGGAGGGAGGAGGGGAGTGGAGAGGAGGTGCAGCAGGAGGGAGGAGGGGAGTGGAGAGGAGGTGCAGCAGGAGGGAGGAGGGGAGTGGAGAGGAGGTGCAGCAGGAGGGAGGAGGGGAGTGGAGAGGAGGTGCAGCAGGGGGGAGGAAGTAAGGAGAGGAGGAAGTATGGAGAGGAGGGAGGGAGGAAGAGGAGAAAGGACGGAGAGGAGGAGGGAGGAAGAGGAGGAAGTACGGAGAGGAGGGAGGGAGGAAGAGGAGAAAGGACGGAGAGGAGGAGGGAGGAAGGGGAGGAAGTACGGAGAGGAGAAAGGACGGAGAGGAGGGAGGGAGGAAGAGGAGGAGGGACAGAGGGAAGAAGAGGAAGAGGAGGAGGGAAAGAGAAGGGGAAGGACAGAAAGGATGGAGGGAGGAAGAGCAGGAATGACAGAGAGGAGGTATGATCAGGAGGAGGGACAGAGAGGAGGGAGGAAGAGGGATGGGGGAGGAAGAGGAGGAAGATCGGAGAGTAGGGAGGGAGGGAGAGGAGGAGGGACAGAGGGGAGGGAGGAAGAGCAGGAATGACAGAGTGGAGGGCGGAACAGGAG
>JBBPBX010020742.1:25669-43069 GCA_038048925.1 Garcialebias charrua | reverse complement strand
TCACAACGGCGGCAGAAGTTCTCCACATCCCTCCTGTACTGGCCCCAGTAAAACCCCTGTCGGAGGCGGCGTAGAGTCTTTGTAACGCCAAAATGTCCAGACCCAGACGCTCCATGCACGCCCTGCAGGACTACGTCTTTCAGGCCTTTTGGGACTACAGTCTGCCACCGCTCCTCACCCGTGGAGGGGTCCTTCCATGACCTCTGTAGCACCCCGTCTTCCAGACGCAGAGCCTCAAACTTGGACCACAACCTTTTAGTTGCCCGCGAGAGCCCAGAAACCTCCTCCCACGGTGGCTTCAGTTGTCTCTCCACCCACTGCAACACAGGCTGGATATCGGGGTCCTGTTCCTGTTGGTGCCTCCAGCTGTCTGTGCCGACCACCTGCAACCCTCTGCAGATTACCGAGTCACTCTGCTGGGATCGGGCCCCCACGCCATTAGCATCCATCTCGAGGATGAAAGGGAGGGAGGGGTCTGCAGGAGCGAGGACTGGGGGCTCAGTCAGAGTTTGCCGCAGATGGCCAGACGCTCCCTGGCACTGTTCAGTCCACACATAGTCTCGGTTCTTCTGGGGCACCCACACTGGGGGCATAGGACTCGCAGGTGCGGGGGCCATGGTGGCAGCCATCTGGCTGGGCTGAGGGGAGGTGTGTTTGACAGCTGCGACCTGAGGTTCCATGTAGCGGGCCATAGGACCCATAAGAGCGTGATCAGGAGCTGTGGGTAACAGTGGAATGAGAGGGCCCTCCTTAAAACTCCATGTCCCCACACCTAAATCCAACTGGCACCCCGCAGCCCTTAAAAAGTCCAGCCCCAATATGCACATGTCCTGCACATCTGCTACCCACACAGGGTGGGTGATAGATCGGCCACCCACATTAACAGTCATTGTCCCCCTCCCCTTCATAGGTGCCATGTCCCCAGTGACTGTGCGCAGCTGCACTGTGGTGGGTTGGATCCGAGTCCAGTCTGGTACTACATCAGGCCTCACTAGCGTTACCGTGGAGCCAGTGTCAATCAGGGCCGTGCATGGGATCCCTTCCACAGAGACTGGGACATAACAAAAGTCCCCAACACATGTGCGTCCAACCACCACAACCCTGGTTGCTTGGTCTGGGGCTGAGTCCGTTTCAAAGGAATTCTGGGCTCGGGCCCCCTGTTCGAGCTGTCGGCCCCCGCCCACTGGCGATGAAGGTGTGGAGGTTACAGTAGGGATCTGCGATTCCTCCCTCCCGCAGACCCCGTGTCGTTTCCCTGCGTCCTGACTGTTTTAGGACACTGCCTCAGGAGGTGTCCCGGTTGGCCACAGCCCCAACAAACAGGTGGGGGTGCGGAGGAGTCCCGTGTCAACTGTAGCGCCACTGCTCGGACCATTTCTGTCAGCTCCGAGACCCAAGCAGGTTTCTCCTGGTTCAGCTCTGCCCCCTCCGCAGATCTGCATGCCGGTGGTTGTCCTCTCAGGTCGTTTCCCGCTGCTACTCCCAGCAAACACTCTCTCTCCACTGCTAAGTCCAATGCGTCTTGCAGGGATCGGGGGTGCATCAGCTGAACCTGCACACGCAGCTCCGGTGGTGCCAGGGCTCTGATGAACTGATCTTTTGCTAGTTCATTCTGAACCCCTGACTGCATGTGTGAATAGGCTCTGCGTGTGAGGCTCTCAATGTCATTAGCCAAAACACGCAGGGGTTCACCCGGCAACCTGCTCCTGTTGCAGAGTTTATTTTTAAAAATGTCTGGTTGCACACATTGTCCAAACCGCCTCTTTAAAGCTCCAACTAGTGCATCATAGTCTTTTCTGTCCTCTGAGCTTAACAACAACAGGCAGTCCAGTGCATCATCTTGTAGACAGAGAGCCAGCTGCAGGGCTTTATGCTCTGCTGTCCACCTCCCTGCATGAGCCAGCAGCTCAAACTGTGCATGGAAGGCCTCCCAGCTGGACCTACCAGAGTACTTGGGCGTCTTCAACGGGACGGTGACGTTTTGGACGACGTAACTGTCATGGCTGCCGCCATGTGAGGCTTTTGGCGCGCTTGGAGAAAATGGCGTTGACGGACCCGCCCCCCCGCCGGTACTCAGTTCTACTTCGGCAGCCATGCTCGCTGCAGAGCTGCGCAGAGCAGCCATCACCTGAGTTATTTTAGCGAGCTCCTCTCTCCGGGCCTCCTCTTCCTCTTCTCCCTCCGCTTTAAGCTTCACTCGGGAGAACGCTCCGTCCATAATGCTGTCGCGGGTGGAGGCGACGAGCCAGTAGTACTCACTCAGCTCGGTAGCGTTGGTTTACTTCTGACACCAATGTAATGACGCCAACACTGCAGACGGAGTCCAGCCAAACGGGGTTTATTCAGAAACAGGGACGAGCTGCTATTACCGAGGCTGCAGCTCACGCCTCAAAAGAAAACGCGGTACACACGCGAGCGAACACACTGCTAGCTGCCTGCTAACAACAACACACTCCCGGGCTCTTCTTCTTCGTCTCTCTTTTTCCGGTCCCTCCTCCCTGCTCCTACCCCTCTCCTGCCCCCACGACCAGTCCAACACATGAGGGCGGGGGTCAACAGAATCACAACAGCTCAACAGAACACAGTACATGTATAACTGAACAAATACACAGAAATACTTGGACCCAAAGCAGAACCAAACACAGGGTCGTTACAATACTAAAAACATACAAAACAAATACTACTAGCATACAAAAAAACATATTAAAAATAATATTACTAAAATACTAAACAAACAAGGCACCAAAGTTGAAAAAGAAATACATCTACAGTGTGATGTGGTAAGTAGTGAGGTTCTTTCAACATCATGGTTTTGTTCTGTTAGTGGCACGGTCTTGTTAGCAGTGTTAGCAGGTCCAATCTGCAGCTTGATGGTAATAAGGACCACAGCAGCTGCCCTCACAGACCACAGTCCAGAACTGGGTCCGGTAGACAGAGAACTTCCCAGTTCCCTTATCAGTCAGTCCACTCAGTGCAACATATGACTATGGAAATTGCGCCGCCGCACGGTTAACCTGAAGTAATACACTCACGCCTTTTCTAAAGGCAGGTGGGCATCAGCGTCAGCTATGAGGCCCCGCCCTCTTTGCATAAAAGGGACTGACGCCCCACCTTCATTCTATTTTGCCCTTCACCTCGCTTCACACCTGAACTTCGCAGGACTCTCTGTGACTGGATCCCTCGACTGGAGGTGAGCTCGCTCCCTGCCCTGAGCGTTACAGAGAACTTTCCTGTGAGCACTTGGGTTAGCGGAGGCTAACCCAGTGTCGTCGACTTAACTTTCAAGGTTTTTTCTTCTGCTCTTTTCGCAGCTCAGCTACGAGATGCTAACTGCGCCACGCTACCTGCGTAGCTAACGGCTACAGCTAGCTACCGAGAGCAGCTCGACGTGAGGAAGTCTTCGCAACGGTTAGCGGACGGCTAACTGGCTACAACTCAATGTCTCTTCTCAGCCAAGGCTCCGGAGAAGAGCAAGAGGAAGTCGAAGAACTCCAACAAGAACAGCAGGCCAGCGAGCACCGGCTCCCGAGCCTGCCCCAGCGGATGTGGTTATTCCCTCTCAGCGGCAGACACCCACAAGGCCTGTCCCGTCTGCTTAGGAATGCTACACGCAAAAACTACCTTGGACTCCCCCAAATCCTGCCCTCACTACAACCAGTTATGTGAAGCAGAGAGACGGAGGCGCATGGACTTTGTGGTCAAAGCCATGGGCGGCTCCACCACAGCGCGGGAACCACTCCTCGATGAAGCGCTCACTCCCGCGGCGGAGCTTGAGGCCCTCGAATTTGAGGACAATGGTCAAGCCGACTGGGGAGGAAACATGGACATGGTGGCTCCCCTGGGGGACTCCACCGTTGAGTTTGACAGAAGGGACTTGTTACGAGCAGATGAGCTCTCGCTAACAGCCTCGGGCGAGCTAACTGAGGACAAAGCCATCAACGAGGATGAAGGAGAAGACGAGGACTTCTCCCAGATCCCCGTGGCAGGTCAACCAGAGACTGATGTGTCTGTCCTCGCTCTTTTCAAGCTATGTCGCAGGACAACGGACACGTTGCGGATAACTTGGCCAGAACCCCTACCTCGACAACAGGTAACGAGGTTGGCGGGGAATTTCTTCTTTGCCAAGCAGCAGTCGGCCACAAGGTACAGGATACCTATTTTTCCCGACTTCCAAATGGAACTGACTCTCACCTGGGCTGAACCCAAGGCTCCACTGACTTTGCCTCTCTCCCAGTTCCTGGACGTTACCGGAATGGAGGCAGCTGGCATGGCCAACATTCCCCAGATGGAGGATACGTTGGCAGCACATTTAGCCCCCAGAACTTCAGGCTCCAGACCAACTCTGCCTAGCAAGGCCTGCCGTGTGTCGGCCGTCCAGCTCGAAAAGTGTTACCGAGCACAAGGCCTTGCGGTCCGCGCCATGAACGCTTCAGCTATGATGCAAGCATACTTGGCAGAAAAACTCCAGAAGCTCCAGCAGACCTCCAACAAAAAGCAGGCGGCCGACGTTCTGGAGGAGGCTTGCAAGGCAACAGACTTTGCTCTTCGCCTCATGGGGACAACCGCCATCGCTCAGGGGAGGAGTATGGCCGAGATTGTCATTGCTCAGCGCCATTTGTGGCTAACGCTGACAGACCTGCCAGAGGCCCAGCGGAACCCGTTCCTCCATCATCCTATCGAGCCCACAGGGCTTTTCGACGGTGCTCTTGAAAGGATTCAGAGCAGGCTAGAACAGAGAAGGAAGCAGGCTGAGGCCTTACGTAAGCGCATGCCCAGAAAGCTTTTTGTGCAACCCAGAGACGCTAGTGGACACTGGGGCTCACAGCCTCATCACCACTCAGCCACACGGCGTCCCCCACAGAAACGGCCGACGCTCGACGGAGAATAGCAGCCAAAGATGGCCGCAGGGCTGCCCCAGGCTGGCCAGGCCTGGGGAAGGCACAGATTTGTCCCACGTCAGGCAATCCCACCGAGGTCTTACTCAGCGAAGAGGGACCGAAAGCAGAAGTCGGCCTGATGCAGGGCCGCCTCGCTTTTATTTAGGTGCTCCCACCCACGTGGACAAATGGGAGACCGAACTTTTAAAGCCAGACTTTGTGTATAAAAAACCACGTTTATCTGGTGTAAATTATGTGTGCACAAAAAATCACTCAAATGTTTGTGTAATAAAGACATGTTCTTTAAGCACAGCAATAAAGTCTCAAAAGCACATAGTGACCTGTATGTCGACTCAAAAAAAAACAAAAAAACACAGCACCTTTTTATGCAAAACGTGTCAGATAAAGGGGGGGCAGCATTCACACATGGCCACCCTGACCCTCATGAGACACAAACAGTCGGGGCAGACCATGAGCCCCCGCCGTGAGCCAGAGGTCTGTCAACATCAGACAGACACTCTGGCTACTGCAGAGGGACAGCCAAGTCCGCCGGCAGGCGAACGAGAGGGAGCCATTCATCCCCCTCCCGTCCCCTTGACACACAATCATCACAGAATACACATGCCTTCCAGATTGAGCACACACGCTGGTGCCTGGAATGCATGCAAACCAAGCACGTGGGTCACGTCCACTGTCACCCTTGGTCTCCGGCTGCAGTTCTACAAGTGGCCACCTCCTTTCACGGGGGTGCTGTCGTCTTCCATAAGCCCAGACCGTGGTTATGTCGTAAGAGACGAGATCTCAACCATGATGTAGAAATGAGTGATCAGAGTGGTCCCTGCTCACGATGTAAAAAAGGGCCATTACAACAAGTACTTCCTGGTCCCAAAACGGGATCAGGGCTTGAGGCCCATCTTGGACTTCAGAGGTCTGAACAGAAGAATAAAAACATACAAATTCAGGATGTTAACACTCAGACAAGTCATCCACTCGGTTCGACCGAGAGATTACTTCTGCACGATGGATCTGAAAGACGCTTTCTTCCACGTGAGCATCCTGCCCGGCCACAGAAAATGTCTCTGCTTTGCCTTTGAGGGCACCGCATTCAAGTTTTTGGCAATGCCTTTCGGCCTGAAAACCGTCCCCAGATCATTCATGAAATGCTTGTACGCGGCCCTGACACCGGTGAGGGGTCAAGGGGTCAGAGTTCTCAATTATTTAGATGACCTGCTAATACGTGGACACAACAGAGTCTAGGTACAGCAGCACGCAGAGAGGGTGATGTCTCACCTGGAAGATCTAGGTTTTGTTATAAACCTGGCAAAAAGCAATCTGACCCCATCCCAGATAACCATATTTCTGAGAGTACAGCTCAACTCCATTTTGTACAGGGCAAGGCTCTCAGAGGCATGGGTTTCATCCCTCCACCTCTCTCTAGCACATTTTCAGCTAGGCCATAGGGTGCCTCTCAAGCTGTGCCAGCATTTCTTGGGCCTGTTGGCAGCAGCTATTGTCTGCGTGCCTCTGGCCTTATTAAGAATGTGCCCTCTACAGATATGGATCAACAAACAAATGCAACCTGCCCCCCCTCAACGATCGAGGGGGATACTGATTTGCCCAGAGTGCATGAAGGCTCTGGAGCCATGGAAGGCCCCCACAGTGTTTAGCAAAGGTGTCACGCTGGGGAGAGTGTTGTCACGAGTCCTGGTCACCACAGAAGCGTCAAAAACGGGGTGGGGAGGTCTCTGCAGAAACCAGTATGCCCAAGGGGTCTGGAAACAGCAGGAGGCCAAGCTCCACATAAATGTCATAAATGGCAGCATGGTGGCACAACTGGTAGAGCTGCTGCCTCTCGGCGAGCAGGTCCCCGGTTCAAATCCTGGTCCGGGGGCCTTTCTGGGTGGAGTTTGCATGTTCTCTCCGTGCATGCGTGGGTTTTCTCCGGGTGCTCCGGTTTCCTCCCACAGTCCAAAAACATGCATGTTAGGCTGATTGGTAACTCTAAATTGACCCTGGGTGAGAGTGAGACAGGTCCCTCTTGTAAATGAGTCCCCGTGGCTCAACGAGGCTAGCCTGTATAAATAAAGGTTGAATGAATGAATGAATGAATGAAAAAATTCCTGGAACTCAGAGCAGTGTTATTGTCTCTGAAACACTTTTACAGTAAGGGGCTGGTTGCACAACATGTCCCGATAAAATCAGAAAACAGGACTACAGTCTCTTACATCAACAGAGAAGGCAAGACAAGGTCCCAACCCCTCCTCAGGTTGACACAGAAACTACTCACGTGGTGCAGCTCCCGGATCTTGCAGATGCCCTCTCAAGAGGGCCCCTCCTCCCCTCGGAGTGGCGGCTGAACCCACGTATTGTGGACCAGGTCTGGGCACGATACGGGATGACCGACGTAGATCTGTTTGCTTGCAGCAACAACATGCACTGCACCCTGTATCACTCAATAAGGGAGACAGATGCACCGCTGGGGACAGATGCCCTGACGTACAGCTGGCTAGGGGGAAGGCTGTATTACGTGTTTCCACCTATTCCCTTGATTCAGGCGATGCTGGAACGTGTTTGCCAGGGGGCTCTCTTGCTAATACTGATAGCCCCCAGGTGGCCACAGAAAGCATGGTTCCCAAAGGTGATTTCACTGCTGGAGGGGACACCATGGCAGCTGCCCCCCCACAGGGACCTGCTGACCCAGGCCCATGGGCAGATCCTTCATCCACGTCCAAACTGTGGCAGCTCTGGGCCTGGCCGCTGAATGGGGCTGATTAATGGCCTCAGGACTGCCTAGTAATGAGGTAAACACAATACAGGGAGTGAGAGCACAGTCTACTCAGCCTCTCTATGCTTTCAAGTGGCGTGTTTTTGAGGTCTGGTGTCTAGAGAGGAATATTATTTCATATTCCTGTGACTTAGTCCAGCTCCCCACCTTTCTACAGGACCTACTGGAGAAGAGTTGCTCTTTCTCCACCACTAAGGTCTTTTTGTCAGCCATCTCGGATGCCACGAGGGCTGGGTAGGAAAATCACCTGGTGCCCACCCTCTCATGATACGATTCATGAAGGGTGTGCTGAGGAAGAAACCTCTGAACAGGACTTTGGCCCCCCAGTGGGACCTATAATTAGTCCTGGATGCTTTATGTGAGCCTCCATTTGAGCCTATTAGTAGCATTAAGATATATTTGTTATCTTATTAAACTGCATTGCTCTTAGCTCTGTGCTCAGCAAAACGTGTGGGTGACCTCCACGCATTATTTGTGCATCCAATGTGCACCAGATTTGTCCAAGACAGGTCAAAGTTCAACCTGCGTCCAAACCCTGCATATGTGCCAAAAGTACCAACTTTAAATCCTAGAAGTCTGGACTTTGAGCTGTCAACCTTTCCTCCTCCCCCTGTCCTAACTAAAGAACAGAGGCGGCTGAACGCGCTCTGCCCTTTTAGGGCCCTGAGCGCCTACATGGAGAGAACCAACAATTGGTGAAAAACAAACCAGTTGTTTATGTGTTTTGCTACTCCTGCTGCTGGCAGAGCCCTGTCAAAACCGCGCCTCTCACACTGGGTGACTGAGGCCATTAAGAGGGCATACAGCAGTAAAGGTCAGCAGGTGCCCTCTGGGGTACATGCTCACTCAACCCGAGGCCTAGCCACTTCCTGGGCCTTATTCAGAGGTATACCAGTAGCAGATATATGTGCAACTGCTAACTGGACATCATCAAACACGTTTGTGAAACACTACAATTTAGATGTCATTGCATGTGACGTAACTCAGGCTGTTCTCTCTACCACAGAGTAAAGAGCAGCTGGCACCTGTAGTCTAAGGCATAAGTTCTCACAAGCATGCATTTCCAAAGCATTTCCAGGGTGTGATTGAATTACGTTCCCATAGTCATATGTTGCACTGAGTGGACTGACTGATAAGGGAACTGAAAGGTATGCACCATAACTCATGTTCCCTGAAGGAAGGGAACAAGGTGCAACACATGTTTGCCCTTTCAATGCCCAAGCTCGGTGAAGTGCACCCTGAGAATGAAGGTGGGGCGTCAGCACCTTTTATGCAAAGAGGGCGGGGCCTCATTGCTGACACTGACACCCACCTGCCTTTAGAAAAGGCGTTATTGTATTACTTCAGGTGAATTGCGTGGCGGCGCAATTCCCATAGTCATATGTTGCATCTTGTTCCCTTCCTTCAGGGAACGTGAGTTATGGTGTATAACTTTCAGGTTTCCCTGCTGAACCGAACGAGTCCTTATCACATTTGCAGGCAGAAGGAATTGAGAACAACTCCTAATAATATTAATAATTATTATTTTTATTTTAAAGAGCTATGTGTTGTAATCATTGTATGTTCCCATACAATGGCAAAATTATTCTCTGCATTTAACCCATCACATGGGATACATATACAGTACATTGAGCAGTGGGCAGCTACTGTATGTTGGTGCCCAGGGAGCAATTGGGGATTGGGTGTCTTGCTCAGAGACACCACAACGTGAGAATGGCTGGGGATCAAACCTGGGACTGTCGGGTTCTTAGCTGGCTGCCCTGCCTCTACCCCATCTCAACTCTAATGGATGCTACTTCTTCTTCTTCTTTCGGCTTTTCCCTTTTCAGGGGTCGCCACAGCGAGTCATCCTCCTCCACCTCACTCTGTCCTCTGCATCCTCTGTCCTCACTCCAACTACCTTCATGTCCTCTCTAACTGCATCCATATATCTCCTCTTTGGCCTTCCTCTGTGTCTTTTTCCTGGCAGCTGCATTTCTAACATCCTTCTACCAATATACCCACTGTCCCTCCTCTGGACATGTCCAAACCATCTCAGTCTGGCCTCTCTAACTTTATCTCCCAGTTGTTCAACATGTGCTGTACCTCTGATGATCTCATTCCTGATCTTATCCATCCTTGTCACTCCTAAGGAGAACCTCAGCATCTTCATTTCTGCTACTTCCAGTTCTTTCTCCTGTCTTTTTGTCAATGCCACTGTCTCCAGACCATACAACATAGCTGGTCTCACCACTGTCTTGTAAACTTTTCCTTTGACCTTTGCTGACACCTTTTTGTCACAAATCACTCCTGAAACTTTTCTCCATCCGCTCCATCCTGCCTGGACTCTCTTCTTCACCTCTTTACCACATTCCCCATTTTCCTGGACAGTGGACCCCAAGTACTTGAAGTCCTGCACCTTTGTGACCTCTGCTCCTTGTAGCCTCACTGTTCCACTGGCCTCCCTCTCATTCACACACATGTACTCTGTCTTACTACGGCTGACTTTCATTCCTCTTCTTTCAAGTGAATACCTCCACCTCTCCAAGTTCTCTTCCACCTGTTCCCTGTTCTCACCACATATCACAATGTCATCTGCAAACATCATAGTCCATGGGGATTCCTGCCTGACCTCATCTGTTAGTCGGTCCATCACCAGAGCAAACAAGAAGGGGCTCAGAGCCGATCCTTGATGCAATCCCACCTCCACCTTGAAGCTATCTGTCACTCCTACAGCACATCTCACCACTGTCCTGCTGTCTTCATACATGTCCTGTACCAGTCTAACATACTTTTCTGCCACTCCAGATTTCCTCATGCAATACCACACCTCCTCTCTTGGCACCCTGTCATATGCTTTTTCTAAATCCACAAACACACAATGGAGTTCTTTCTGACCCTCTCTGTACTTCTCTATCAACATCCTCAAAGCAAAGATGGCATCTGTGGTGCTCTTTCTTGGCATGAAACCATACTGCTGCTCACAGATAGTCACCTCTTGTCTAAGCCTTGCTTCCACAACTCTCTCCCAGATCTTCATTGTGTGGCTCATCAACTTAATTCCCCTGTAGTTGCTACAACTCTGTACATCACCCTTGTTCTTAAAAATGGGAACCAGCACACTTCTTCTCCATTCTTTAGGCATTTTCTCACCCTCAAATATTCCATTAAATATTTGAGTCAAAAACCTCACTGCCATCTCTCCAAGACATTTCCAAACCTCCACTGGTATGTCATCAGGTCCTACTGCCTTCCCCTTCTTCATTCTTTTCAAAGCTTTCTGGACTTCACCCTCACTAATCTTTCCCACTTCCTGGTCCACAGTTTCTATGACCTCCACTCTTCTTTCTCTTTCATTCTCTTCATTCATTAGCTCCTCAAAGTAATCCTTCCATCTTCCCATCACACTCTCCTCACTTGTTAGAACATTCCCATTCCCATCTTTAATAAGCCTAACCTGTTGCACATCCTTTCCAGCCTGATCCCTCTGTCTTGCCAATCGGTACAAGTCCTTCTCGCCCTCTTTAGTGTCCAGTCTCCCATACAACTCATTGTACGCCCTCTGCTTTGCCTTAGCTACTTCCCTCTTTGCTCTATGTCCCATCTCCTTATATTCCTGTCTCCTCTCTTCAGTCCTCTCACTGTCATATTTCTTCTTGGCTAATCTCTTTCTTTGAATGGCGTCCTGCACTTCACTATTCCACCACCAGGTTTCCTTATCATCCATTTTCTGTCCAGATGACACACCAAGTACCTTCCTACCGGTCTCTCTAATTACTGTTGCTGTAGTAGCCCAGTCACTTGGAAGCTCTTTCTTACCACCCAGAGCCTTTAACAGCTCATCTCTGAATTTCTCACAACATTCTTCCTTCTTTAGCTTCCACCATTTGGTCTTCTTCTCTGATTTTACTCTTTTTCTCTTCTTCACAACAACAGTCATTCTACACACAACCATCCGATGCTGTCTGGCCACGCTCTCCCCTGCTACAACCTTACAGTCTCCAATCTCCCTCAGGTTTCCTCTTCTACACAGAATGTAGTCGACCTGTGTACTCCTTCCTCCACTCTTATAGGTCACTCTATGTTCCTCCCTCTTTTGGAAATAGGTATTGACTATAGCCATTTCCATTCTCTTGGCAAAATCCACCACCATCTGTCCTTCCTGGTTTCTTTCCTTGACACCAAACCTACCCATCACTTCCTCATCCCCTCTGTTTCCTTCACCAACATGTCCATTCAGTCTGCTACAATCACCACTCTTTCCTCCCTGGGAATACTCTCTATCACTTCATCCATCCATCCATCCATTTTCTTCCGCTTATCCGGGGTCGGGTCGCGGGGGTAGCAGCCTAAGTAGGGAGGCCCAGACATCCCTCTCCCCAGCCACTTGGAGCAGCTCCTCTGGGGGAATCCCAAGGCATTCCGAGGCCAACCAAGAAACATAGTCCCTCCAGCGTGTCCTGCGTCTTGCTCTGGGTCTCCTCCCGGTGGGACATGCCCGGAACACCTCACCAGGGAGGCGTCCAGGAGGCATCCTAACCAGATGCCCGAGCCACCTCAACTGGCTCCTCTCGATGTGGAGAAGCAGCGGCTCTACTCCGAGTCCCTCCCGGATGACTGAGCTTCTCACCCTATCTCTAAGGGAGAGTCCAGACACCCTGCGGAGAAAACTCATTTCAGCCGCTTGTATCCGAGATCTCGTTCTTTCGGTCACAACCCAAAGCTCATGACCATAGATGAGGGTGGGAACGTAGATCGATCGGTAAATTGAGAGCTTTGCCTTTTGACTCAGCTCTCTCTTCACCACGACAGACCGGTACAGCGCCCGCTTCACTGCGGACGCTGCACCTATCCGCCTATCGATCTCACGCTCCAGTTTTCCCTCATTCGTGAACAAGACCCCGAGATACTTAAACTCCTCCACTTGGGGCAGGACCTCCTCCCCGACCCGGAGAGGGCATGCTACCCTTTTCCGGCTCAAGACCATGGCCTCGGATTTGGAGGAACTGATCCTCATCCCGGCCGTATCACACTCGGCTGCAAACCGCTCCAGCGAAAGCTGTAGATCACGATCTGATGAAGCCAATAGGACCACATCATCTGCAAAAAACAGAGAAGCGATTCTAAGGCCACCAAAACGGATCCTCTCAACACCTTGGCTGCGCCTAGAAATTCTGTCCATAAAAGTTATGAACAGAATCGGTGACAAAGGGCAACCTTGGCGGAGTCCAACTCTCACTGGAAACGAGCCTGACTTACTGCCGGCAATGCGGACCAAGCTCTGACACCGGTCGTACAGGGACCTAACAGCCCATATCAATGGGCCTGGTACCCCATACTCCCGGAGTACCCCCCACAGAACCCCCCGAGGGACGCGGTTGAATGCCTTTTCCAAGTCCACAAAGCACATGTAAACTGGTTGGGCAAACTCCCACGCGCCCTCCAGGACCCTGCTGAGGGTGTAGATCTGGTCCAGTGTTCCACGACCAGCACGAAAACCACACTGTTCCTCCTGAATCCGAGGTTTGACTATCCGACGGTCCCAACTTTCCAGAACCCCTAAATAGACCTTACCAGGGAGGCTTAAGAGTGTGATCCCCCTATAGTTGGAACACACCCTACGGTCCCCCTTTTTGAATAAAGGAACCACCACCCCAGTCTGCCAATCCAAGGGAACTGCCCCCGATGTCCACGCGATATTGCAGAGTCGCGTAAGCCAACACAACCCCACAACATCCAGAGCCCTAAGGAACTCAGGGCGAATCTCATCCACCCCTGGAGCCTTGCCACCGCAGAGCTTTTTAACCACCTCGGCGACCTCAGCACCAGAGATTGGAGAGCCCGACCCAAAGTCCCCAGGCTCCGCTTCCTCAGTGGAAGACGTGCCAGTAGGATTGAGGAGGTCTTCGAAGTATTCTGCCCACCGACTCACAACATCCCGAGTTGAGGTCAACAGCACGCCATCCCCACCATAAATGGTGTTGGTCGCGTACCGCTTTCCCCCCCTGAGACGCCGGATGGTGGACCAGAATCGCCTCGAAGCCGTGCGGAAGTCATTCTTCATGGCCTCTCCGAACTCCTCCCACGCCCGAGTTTTTTCCTCAGCAACCACCCGAGCCGCATGCCGCTTGAACTGTCGGTACCCATCTGCTGTTTCCGGGGTCCCACAGGCCAAAAAGGCCCAATAGGACTCCTTCTTCAGCTTGCCAGCTTCATCCAAATCTTTCCAAAATGTATCGTTCTCCTCCCCATCACATCCAACCTGTGGAGCATAACCACTGACTATGTTTAACAGACCTTCTACTTCTACCTTCAGACACATCACCCTATCTGACACTCTCTTCACTTCTACTACATTCTTTGCCAACTCCTCCTTCAGGACCACCCCTACTCCATTTCTCTTTCTATCCACACCATGGTAAAACTGTTTGAACCCTGCTCCAATACTGCGAGCCTTGCTACCCTTCCACTTGGTCTCTTGGACACATAAAACATCTACCTTTCTTCTTTGCATCATGTCAGCCAGCTCTCTACCTTTGCCTGTCATTGTCCCCACATTTAGAGTTGCAACCCTCAGTCCTTCATTCTTCACTTCTTCACTCTAATGGATGCTTCATGGGTAATATTCTTTTCTCAGACTGAAAATAAATCCATGGGGCCACATAATGGGAAAAGTCATTGTGGGATGAAATCATGTTACGGTACAGATGAAAGACGAGACCCCCCCCCACACACACACACACACAAATGTAACAGCCATCATGCATTAGAACACAAAATGTACAAGTGTGATGGTTTGTGTGGGTTTTTGGATTTATGTTTTTCTTGTCGTGCAATTTGGTAGTTCAGTTGACCAATGTTCTTCGGTTTGTTCTTGTAACGGCTGCCACTCCTATTATCGTGGTCTGTGTATGGTAGGACCCAGATGCAAGCAGACACGGGGAGCTTAGAGTAAAATAGCACTATTTATTCAAATAAAGCAACAACAAAAAAAGGCTGATATGGCAGCAACAACTTGGAAAAAACTCAGGAAACACAAAAACACAAGGAGCACGAGGAAGAATGAGAAGGAGGACCGAGAAATCTGGCTGGGAGCCATAACGCTGTGGGGTGGTGATCAGAAATAGTTTAAGTAGAGTTGAGAGAGAGTGGAAAGTGACAGCACCTGGGATGATTTCTAATTAGAAGCGGGTGTGAGTGATTACTGAGTGAAGAACTGGTGAAGCTGACAGAGTGAAAGTGAAGAGTGACTGAAACACAGGGAGCTAAACCAAAACACATAATAGGACAGAGAACTAAAAATGTAATTCGCAAGAAGAATTAAACTAGGCAACTCAAAACGATGACACCTATCTGCTCTGCTGCCACTTGTCTTGTGTTTCAAACCCACCTATTGCCACCTACTAATCACCCCCTCCTGTGTATCCTGGATAACTCTTGGTTTTCTTCAGTCATTGTCAGATCCTACTAATAATAATTTCACCATGCTGCCTGTCTGTCTAGTTTGGGTTGATTTAATTAATAAAATGTCTTGGTTTCATTTTGAATCAACCCCCAGAGCATTTCCATTGTGGTTTACATGAAATCCCTATCATGCTCAGATGGAAGAACTATCAAAGCTCTGACTATAACTGACCAAACAAATTGAGTATTTTAGGAGCAAAACATGAAAACTGTAGAGTAAATTAACCACTGATGGAGTGACCCTTCCATCTGACCTTCCAATAATGTATATCAGACCTAATAAAACTAAGGATAATCAACTTGTCCACAACACTAGTGTGAAGGAGTCCTGGAACAGAGCATGAACTCAATGTCATCCATAAAAATGCAGTTATCAGTCATGGCAGCATGTTTCTGTGGGCATGTAGGGTTTGTTTGTCAAAGTTGGCGAACAAGTAAATCTAGGAAAATTGAATAGTGTGAACAATCTCATTGTGATGTGAATGTTTAAAAAAATACCTTAAAGAATACAAATGAGAAACAAATAGTGACATCGGACAAAAGTTGAAAGTTTTGAAATGCACTAGCAAGAGCTGAACTAGACCTATACAGTATTTTCTTTCAAATGTTAATTTGTGAAACCTTGTACTGAATGGATGATTAGTATGGTATTATACAGAGATTGCTTCAGTCTAAATAGTGATCTACATACCCTAAACAACAACACAACACAAAATTCATTGTCTAATCGGGCATACATAGGTAATATGTATTGCAAGCCAAATGCGGCTTGTATTTCAAATAAAAAATATAATCCAAATCATGTTTTTTTTTTTTATCCATTTCATCACCAATTGTGTCTAAAAGCTTTATTTTTTGATAATGATCATTTTCTGGTGATTCTGTCACATGTTTTGAACTCAAACTGATGTCTTGAAATTTGTGTTAGATTCTAATACAAATCACATACCTGCACTTTCACTTTGCTAAATTGTTTTCCTAAAAGAATATTCACTTTTCAAAATGTTAAAGAGCAAGTTAAGATCTCCATTATTGGTATTTGAATAAATTATCAAAATAAAGAACTGTACCTGCTCATGGTGTTCGATGCCCATGCTGATGGTATTGATCAAAATGGCGATCATGATGCCTCGGTTGAAGTACTTGCTTTCTACAATGCCCCACAGCTTCTTCCTCGTTTGGTACCAACATTTCTTCTTAGGACTACAGCCCGAATGGTCCTCGACACTTTTATGTCCTTTCTTTTCCTTCTTTTTACAACCAGACTTCTCATCCTCCCTGTCTGTTTCATCCATGCCCCCCTCTTCAGTTTCATCAGAGGTTACATTACTAACAGGTCCCATGCCATCTCTGAGTGCCAGTGCTGAAGCACACTGAGGGCAGCCATCTGTAGCAGAGGTGGTAGTGAGGGCCATGGGCTCAGCTGTAGAGTTGTAGTCTGATTTATTATGATGAGGACAAGGAGCATCTGGCAATAAAGGAATCAAAGTAATAAATACTGACTAAAACCACGTCTTAAAAATAAAATTAAAAAATACATCTACTTACGAGGCCTTCTCATCAGTCTCCTCTCACGTCCTTCCCTTCCATTGACCTTCCTTTCCCTTTCATCCCCTCCTCGTCTTCCTCTCCCAACACCACGGAAACCACGAGGTTTACCCCGCAAGGTGTAAAAAAGAGCAACAGTTTGTCTCCTTGCCTTGCGGAGGCAGTGGCACACCAGTTGGAAGAGCGCTTCGTAGCAGTCCCCTGGTTCACTGGCAAGTGTGGAGGAGGAAGCACACTGAGCCCGCTGCTCCTCCATCAACTGATGCTCTCGCTGCTTAGTCTCTGAAAACTGGGTTGCAATGACCACGAGGCACAGATTGATCATAAAGAATGATCCGATCTGAGGGAATGGAATAGACATTCAGTATATGAATAAATAAATACTGAATTGAATTAGAGAAAACACGTTTTAAACTTTACACATAAATAATCATCTTGAAAGTTTGCCCAAGGTGCATGTTTAGTTGACAGTAACTCAAATTAACAATTGACTGAAGGTGACAAATAAAACAACTGAAAATGCAACAAGTATATGTCATAATCAAGACTTTCAAAATTGTAATGTCTTAATACAAAACAGTGGTTGAATATGTACATTAGAAACGTGTATTCCTTTACAAAAGATAAACTATTAAATCCAAACCAAAACTTTGGTTGTTTTTGCTTTCTCTTATTTATTTCACCAATGTTTTAACTTTAGCTTGTAAATATTAATATGCATGATTAATATTAATATGCATGAAATAT
>JBBPBX010020742.1:0-21993 GCA_038048925.1 Garcialebias charrua | reverse complement strand
GGTGTAAACTGGTCACCCATATCATTTGTGGAACCAATGTTTTATATTTTTTGATTGTTTCAATATATGTGATACGTATCACATATCACGTAATAACGTGATACGTGATGCGTATCACGTAATTACGTGATAAGTATAGATGTCCATCCACATGGTATCAGTCTTGTTTTCCTCATCCACAGGTACCATTACCCATAATGCAAGTTGGTTTTTGCCTGCATGCTAACAATAGCTAATTTGCAGAACTTGATCAAGTTTTACTTCATGCTTGGTCTTAAACATGGAGAGATACTGATGATGCTTCGCACTGTGGATGACAACATCATCAGTATGCGCACTCTGAGAAGAATCCTGAGCAGAATGGGACTGTACAGAAGGAAAAACCAGTCGGATCCTCTACATGTGGCTGCGTTCCTCATTGAGCAGCTGGAGAGCTCTGGAAAGCTTCATGGATATAAGTTTCACCACCTTAAATGGGTTCAGAGTGGATACGTTGTAACTCAAAATACAGTGAGACACCTCTTCAAATTTGCAAATTAGCCCTTGTTAGCATGCAGGCAAAAACCAACTTGCATTATGGATAATGGTGCCTGTGGATGAGGAAAACAAGACTGATACCATGTGGATGGACATCTATACTGTTATTACGTGATACGTATTACGTAATTACGTGATAAGTATCATGTTATTACTACATATTATCACGTAATTACGTGATACGTATCACGTAATTACTACATACGTATCACGTAATTACTACATATGTATCAAGTTATTACTACATACGTATCACGTTATTACTACGTACGTATCACGTTATTACTACATATTATCACGTAATTACGTGATACGTATCACATAATTACTACATACGTATCACGTAATTACTACATATGTATCAAGTTATTACTACATACGTATCATGTTATTACTACATATTATCACGTAATTACGTGATACGTATCACGTAATTACAAACGTATCACATAATTACGTGATATGTATCACGTTGTTACTACATATTATCACGTAATTATGTGATACGTATCACATAATTATTACATACGTATCACGTTATTACTAGATATTATCACGTAATTACATGATAAGTATCACGTAATTACATGATACTTATCACGTAATTACTACATAAGCCCCCCCCAAAATTTTCAATAGGTGGCAGCACTACGCTTCTTTACAAATCCCTCAGTGACAGGGGACATTGTGTATTTGCGAGGAACATTGTGGTGCGACTGCTATTCAGAAACTCCAAATATAATCAATTGCAGAGGAATAAATATGCTCAGAATGTTTTAGTTAAACACTTTCAATGATTTAGTAATTTTTTTGCTAACAGGACAGACAAAGGAACCCACACAGACATAGACAGAAACAGTCTTGCTCTACCTTCAGATTAGTGAGGATCATTTCTGCCAAAATAGTTTAGGACTTTTCCATGAAAGATTTTTAGATCCATTCAAAATGCTCCCATCTCACCCATTTTATATTTTATTAAATGTTTTCTTTATTTTGCTACATAGAAACATTAACATCTACCCAGCTCTCAATAGATGTTGTTCTACCTACTGCCTGGCTCTACAGTAAAGTATGTTAATTGGGGAAGGTTGGCATGCAACATACTGTGTGACACGGTGTTTAACTCAATCCTGTGATCAGTCTGTCTGCTTCAAACATGTGAGCCCAGAGGACATGCTTAGAGATTCCCTTTAATTAAGGACATTTCATTTAACATCAAAGGGAGAGTGCTGCTCCTCTCACACTTCCTCCAATCATCTCCTGATTTCATGCCAACATTTGAGTCCATAATGACTTCCTGGTTTCTCCAGTTGGTATTATCCATCAACCCCATTCCCATGTCTCGTTCCCTCTTCTTCACCTGCTCTCTTAAGCTTAAGCTTCATGTTGTTGCAGTGTATATCTATTCCTCATTATTTCTATATTTTCACTGCTTTAATCCCCTTTCCTTTTTTTAACCTTTTAATATTTCCACAAACCCATACTCCTGCCTTTGGATATTTCTTCCCTCCTTCATCCTTCATCAGTGATGTATTCACATCAAAAGACAGCCATTATATCGCAAATCGTCTGTAGCAAGGCAATTTTAGTAGCTGATTGTGATGAATAATGTCCAAGGCCAAATCTGAGATAAAGTGTGAGAATGTGTCCATTTGTGGATGTTTTGTGCGTGAATCAATGTGAATGTGTGTCCGTTTGCAAGAAAATACATGTGTTTCTGCATGACTAAGAATAAAAAGTAGAGTAGCTGATACATGACTGGTGCCCAGCATCTAACAGTGAAAAGGTGGACATGAAATGAGACAGTAGGAGAGGAAGAAGGGATATAGGCAATGCTTACTGAGAAATAAATGAAGAAGAGATGAATAACAAGAAAGGAAAGTAACGATATTGGATTGATTGCAGGTTGTGAAAATAGGAAAGCGGTATACAAGAGTTAAGGACTGACCAATTTAGAAATACAGAAGGATTTTGTAGGGGGGGAAAAAGACTAAATAAAGACCAAATGAAATGTTAGTTAGATAGTAGGAGAGTAAAGAGTGGAAAAGAAGGGTTCTGACTCTAAAGACAGCCAATTAAAAGTGTAATAAAAGAAAAGACAGCCCTTGGGTAGCAAAGTAGCTGGAGCTTGCAGTCACGCTGCATTATGATAACACTAGCACACATACACGTATTCACTGATAAGCTAAAAGAGAAATATTCTGAGGAAAACACGCCTCAACACTAGCACACAAAAAGCACACTGTGGTAAATATGCAGAAGCTAAAGGGCTGGAATTAAAAAGTGTTTTATCTGAACAAAGGAGGATTCTTCAGGGATTTGAGCTCAGCTGTCACTGTGACACTGACAGATTATGTGTGATATGTGTCTGTCTGTGTGGGTGTGTAGCTATGCAGGTAAGGTGATAGAAAAGAAAATACAGAAATGTTGTAAGTGTATTACCAAACCCAATTAGAATTATTCATTCTGTGATGTTGCTTGAAGGTTATCATTGGTTGAACAAACTGTGAAATAGGGGCAGATATAATAAGATTCCATCTTCTTTCTGCTCCCTTCATTTTATCCTACTTCTATTCTTGTATCTGATTAAACTGTCTTGTATTGTTCTTTTAAAATGAATGAATAAACATCAAATCAAATCAAATCAAAATTACATTGTTTACCTATTTTTCCAAAGGTATCCCGCTACGATTCCATGTTACCATTGTATAATTTAGCACAAACATACTTCAACAAATATCTTTACTGTTTGGAAAAGATCCGCTCATTCTCAATCAGTTCATCTGGACAGTTTCTTTTTTGTAGAAACGTTTCACCCTCACTCCAGAGGGCTTCGTCAGTCAGAGTAGTCCAAAGCACACTGAAGTTACCCACCAAGTAAACAACTTAAGTGGACCAACCAGTTTGCTGTAGCCAAGATGGTTTCTGGGGGCTTGTCCCTCGTTGACTCCTCCCAGGCAGGCAGACATGTCCAAAGTGGTTCAAGACAAGAAAGTTCATTCTCAATAGTCCAGGTATCAAATCCGCTCATTCTCAATCAGTTCATCTGGACAGTTTCTTTTTTGTAGAAACGTTTCACCCTCACTCCAGAGGGCTTCGTCAGTCAGAGTAGTCCAAAGCACACTGAAGTTAACCCACCAAGTAAACAACTTAAGTGGACCAACCAGTTTGCTGTAGCCAAGATGGTTTCTGGGGGCTTGTCCCTCGTCGACTCCTCCCAGGCAGGCAGACATGTCCAAAGTGGTTCAAGACAAGAAAGTTCATTCTCAATAGTCCAGGTATCAAATCCGCTCATTCTCAATCAGTTCATCTGGACAGTTTCTTTTTAGTAGAAACGTTTCACCCTCACTCCAGAGGGCTTCGTCAGTCAGAGTAGTCCAAAGCAACGACTACTCTGACTGACGAAGCCCTCTGGAGTGAGGGTGAAACGTTTCTACTAAAAAGAAACTGTCCAGATGAACTGATTGAGAATGAGCGGATTTGATACCTGGACTATTGAGAATGAACTTTCTTGTCTTGAACCACTTTGGACATGTCTGCCTGCCTGGGAGGAGTCGACGAGGGACAAGCCCCCAGAAACCATCTTGGCTACAGCAAACTGGTTGGTCCACTTAAGTTGTTTACTTGGTGGGATAACTTCAGTGTGCTTTGGACTACTCTGACTGACGAAGCCCTCTGGAGTGAGGGTGAAACGTTTCTACAAAAAAGAAACTGTCCAGATGAACTGATTGAGAATGAGCAGATTTGATACCTGGACTATTGAGAATGAACTTTCTTGTTTGGAAAAGAGTTGAATATTGGAAAGTATAGACTTTATTTTATGCACATTTGCCAAACTATGGCAAGTACAATAAAACAGTGATTGGATGTTGCCTATAAACAATTTTTCATTGCAAAAACTAGTAATCGAGACAAGATAGTTCCTAATTGGTGACGACATGGGATTAAAATTATTCATACTGCCATTGTAACACTCCTGTTAGGATAGCAATGGCAAAAGTCATACATTCATGACAGTTGTCACACAAGGGACCAACTTTTGTCTGAGCAAAAATGTTACATCAACGAAAAGAGCAGTTGTTTGACCTGGCCAAAGAATGTCGTCAGATACATGATTTACATGACAATTTTGTAACCTATGTCAAAGACTTGTCACTATCAAAGTATTGACACAAGTAACAGAATACATGAATAACTTAGGCAACTGGCTCTGTCAATTTTGTGGAAAGCTCAGTACATACAAGTCAGCCATTAAGTCTTTATTTTGAGTGAACATCCTTTGTATTTATAGTCAATCAAAAATGTGTTTCTATTTTCTTATTATTTCAATAGTTCATGTGCATGGGAGTAAAACCAGTCATGACTTACTATTATTAGCAGAATGAAGTAGATGAAGTTATAGAAGGAGTGAGCGTCCATCACATAGTACATGATCTCCACCCAGCCTTCCAGAGTGATCACCTACAACAAAAGGGCAGAAAACAGAACAAAAATCAGAACAACAGATGATTATCTTTGAATTTAGATAAAACTAATTACATGATTTTCAGTAACAAAAAGAGAATTGTTGATGACGATCCATTTGAAATTGAAGATGTTGTGATCTGTAAAGTGAGTGAAGTGAAGTTTCTGGGTGTTATCATTGATGACAGTGGTGGGCACAGACCGCTAGAGAGCGCTAAAGCGCTATTCCGCTTACAGTGGACCTAAACTTTTTGTCAGCGTTTTTGTGAATTGACTAACTTTTATAATTCATAAGCGGATTTATGCTATTTTTATTTAAAATGCAGTACCGCTAATAACTAATTATCTATCAGTAAAAACCAATAAACTTATTTACAAGCTTTTATGCTGCTTGTTTTTTACCTTTTTCCCCACGTAAACAGCAGAGGAGGAAAGGGTGTGAGGGGGAGGGGGGCAGAGCTGAGAACAGACTGGGCTCTACCATGTAGGTAAATGCCTGGGGGTCCCATTTCAGCAGTGGCCCCGGCCCCGCCTCGCCCCGTGCAGTCACCTACATCACTAACATTGCTCATGCTTGTTAATGTACATTTAACATAAAAATAATTATAGTTACGATGAAAACGATCATTAAATACGCAATAAAAAAAACGGTCGATTTCTTTATCCCCCTACTAAAAATGGACTATTCCATCTTGACAACTTCCGGGTCATAGTTGAACTCAGGGGCTAATTCTGTAGCTGGCTGCGCTCGGTGTCTTCATAAATCCGTAAATAACCCGCTGTTTCAAGCCAAATTAACGTGGCCGGATGATTTTATTGTGTGTTTTGTGATGACCATTCGACGGTGAGTCGTTATTTTTATGTATTTTAGTTACTTTTCATTAAATCTATTGACTACCTATAGACGCTAACTGTGTCTGCCTGTTACACCGGTAGTGCTGGGTTACTAATGAAATCCGTAAATAACACCGCTGTTTCAAGCCAAATTAACGTGGCCGGAGGAGTTTATTGTGTGTTTTGTGTCGACCATTCGACGGCGAGTTGTTAGTTTCATGTATTTTGGGTTACTTTTCATTAAATCTGTTGACTACCTATTGACGCTGTGTCTGCCTGTTACACCGGTAGTGCTGGGTTACTAATGAAATCCATAAATAACACCGCTGTTTCAAGCCAAATTAACGTGGCCGGAGGAGTTTATTGTGTGTTTTGTGTCGACCATTCGACGGCGAGTTGTTAGTTTCATGTATTTTGGGTTACTTTTATGTATAAATGCGGTGGCGACACACCCGTGTATTTGAGATTTAAACGTGGTTTTAGGGATTAAAAGATCATTCTATTTTTTGTTAATTTCGTGGCCCAATAGAATATATGTACGTAAAGTATTAAATAAATCCTTTGATTTTTGTAATTTCATCCTTTTAGGATCATTTTTGTTACTTTTCAGTTGGCAGTGTAGTGCAAATATTGATAACGCTGCCGGCTATATATAAATATATATATATATATATATATATATATATATATATATATATATATATATATAATATATAAATATATAAATAGCGGATTAGATTAGCTTCCCCTAATTTTCATAAGACATTTGTGCTTTTGAAATTGTGGACCTAAAAAAATTAATAAGCGTTTTAGAAATTGTGGAACTAATTTTTTAATTAGCGGTGCCCACCTTTGGTATTTGTTGAACTCCAGTTCGCAGCCGCACAGATGTCTGCAACTGGTACACCCTTGAACAATGACCACGAGGTGGCAAAGCCCCGAGTGGAGTGAGCACGCACTCCAGAGGGCACCTGTTGACCTTTGCTACTGTACGCCCTTTTTATGGCCTCAGTCACCCAGTGTGAGAGGTGCTGCTTTGATAGGGCCCTACCAGTAGCTGGGGCGCAAAACACACAAACAGTTGGTTTGTTTTCCTCCATTTAGCTGTTTTCTGCATGTAAGCGCTTAAAGCCCTCACAGGGCAGAGTGCCTTCAGCCTTTTCTGTTCCTGAGTGAGGACAGGAGCAGGAGGAAAAGAAGAGAGATCAAAGTCCAGACTTCTGGGGTTCAGAGTCAAGACCTTAGGGATATACGCAGGATTAGGCCTTAGGGTGACCTTTGACCCATCAGGGGCAAACCTGGTACACATTGGGTGCACGGACAAAGCATGGAGGTCACCCACACATTTCGCCGAGCACAGAGCCAGTAGCAGAGTGGTCTTACAAGATAATAAATCTATCTTAATGTCGCTCAGTGGTTCAAATGGGGGATCACAGAGAGCCCCCAAGACCAGACTAAGATCCCATCCAAGGGTCAAGATCCTGCTGAGGGGTCTCTTCCTTAGCACGCCCTTCATAAATGTTATTATGAGCAGGTGCGCGCCAGGCATCCTGCTCCCCCAGCCCTCGTGACAAGCCGAAATTACTGATAAAAAACACCTTAATGGTTGAGAAAGAACAACCTTTCTTCAGCAGGTCTTGAAGAAAGATGAGGAGCTGGACCAAGTCACATGAATAAGAAATAATATTTCTTTCCATGCACCAAGCTTCAAAAATACGCCATTTCCAGGCGTAAAGAGACTGTGTTGAAATAGCTTGGGCATTTTGAATGGTATTCACCACGTTCTCGTGCAGGCCTGAGACCACCAGTTTGTTCCTCTCAGCCACCAAGCTGAAATTTGCCACAGTTCTCCACATAAGCGGCAAGGCTGTTCCTTCTGGTGACGTGGCGGGTCCCTGGAGAGGAGCAGGTGGCGGAACCAGCTCCTCCTCGAGGGTCCTGATTTCTGAGGTCCTTTGAGGGTCAACCAGGTTAGGGAGAGGATCCTCCTGCAGATGTACTGCCATACCTCTCTGATCGAGAGTGTTGGGAGGTAGAAGCAATCTGCTGTCATCATTGGGCAAAAGCGGAACAGAATGCCTGTTTTTCCTCTTTTTGTAAGGAGTCATGGTCCGGAGGAGGTGCAAGTTCTGTATACGAGCAGACCTCCTGACTCCAGCCCGTTTCATGGTTGGGTCTGGTTCACTGGTCTCCGGCCTCATCAGTGCCCTGGAGCCTGATGAACCTCCGGGGGGCTGTGTTTAACCCGATTGGGGGAGGGGGTCGTTTAAGAGCAGAACTGATTCAGTACAGTGCGCGCGGTCACACGTTGCAGGATCATTGCTTGAGCAGGGCGTGTCACCCACTGAGGATAAGGGGACAGTTTCAGCATGAGGATGTGAAGCTGTTCGAGATAGTCCTCTGTGTTGAGCAGTCTTTAGTTTGGCTGGTGACAGAAAGTCCAGTCCCCTTCGATTAAAGGGAAGAGGAGTCTGATTTAGCCCTGGTGCCATTTCTGCTCTGCATTGAGTGTTTACACATACTGCAGTGTCATCACCACTTCCTTTGTGAACGTGTGATACTGGTTTTGGCCTGTGGGCTTCTGTCGTGACCCCCCGTCACTTACTGGAATCCGTTGAATAGGAGCTGGTGGCCAGGAAGGTGGGTTGTCAGGTTCTGTCGGCGCGCACCCCTGGAGCGCGGACGTGTCACAGGTTTGTTTGATTTGTGTATTGCCGGCCCCGTGGTTTACAACGGGGCGGGGACTGGAACACGTGACCCCCCTCACCTGTCTCTGTGAGGACTGACGGGCCTGTTTGCAGACGCCTCTGGCACTGTCTGTTGCAGACAGACCCGAGGCATCCAGCTGGGGCTTATTGATTAGGCTAACACCCCGTGAGCCGTGAGGGAGGGGGGAATGATGGCCCCCGCCCTTTATATCGGCTGGAAGAACAGAGGGGACCGTGCTGCCGATGTTACTGTGTTTGTTGTTGTTGTTTGTTTGTTTTTTGAGTCAAGAAAACAGAGAGGGACTTTTTTTTAGCTTTATTTGTGCTTATGTGTAACAACATATTTTACTTTATGTCACTCACAACAGAAAAGAAATGATTCGTGCATAAAACAATGTCACCAGCTTTTTGTACCGTGTTACAAACAAAGTCTGGACGTGAAAAGGTCATTTCCCGTACCGTGTGGGCGGGTGATCCTGTAAAGTCAAGAAGGGGGCCTGGTTTGTCAGGTATGCTTCTGTCTGGCGTCCCGGTTCAGACCACCTGACGGGGAACAAATCTGTTTTTACTCCAAGCGTGTTCGGCCCGAGGTGGGTCCGGCGGTGGTCTCCGCCGGTGCTCGGCCTCGTATGCCGGCCGCTTTTGCGGTGGGATACGTGTGGCTGAGTGGTATCGAGGTTGCGCGAGTCTTTCCCCAGTTGACTCCCTGGGGGGGCGAAGGCTCTTCTGGGGATGCCTACCCAGAGAGCCTCAGCCTGTTTGCGCCTGTGGTCCAGCTTGGTATGAATTCGCATGACCACCTCAGCCATGTATCTGCCTTGTGCAATAGCTGCTGTCCCCATCATGCGGAGCACAAAGTCTATTGCCCTGCGGGCTTCTTCTAGCACGTCGGCGGTAGCTTGCTTGTCTGTCGTTACCTGGAGCTCCTGCAGTTTTTCAGCTAGGTACGCTTGCATCATGGCGGATGCGTTCATTGCGCGCGCCGCGAGGCCCTGAGCCCTGTAGCATTTCTCGAGCAGAGAAGCCGAGGCTCGACAGGCTTTGCTGGGCAGAGTTGGTTTCGTCCCGGATGACCTGGGAGCCAGGTGAGACGCCAGCGTGTCCTCCATTTGTGGCACATTGGCTATTCCCGCTGCTTCCATCCCATCCATGTCGAGGAACTGCGAGAGCGGCAGCAGCATGGGAGCCCTGGGCTGAGGCCAGGTGCGAGTCAGCTCCGTGAGGAAATCCGGAAAGATGGGCATTCTTTGCCTCGTGGCGGACTGCTGTTTTGAGTAAAAATAATTTCCTGCCAACCTCGTGACTTGTTGACGAGGTGGAGGTTCTGGCCACGGGATCTGCAGCGCGTCCGTTGCTCTGCGACACAAGTCGAACAGAGCAGGGATCGAAAAGTCAGTCTCCGGGAGCACAGGCGCCGGGGTGCGAGAGAGGTCTCCCCCCTGTTCGTCGTACTCAACGTCGGCGTCATCCGCAGAAAATTCACCTGAGGCTGATATCGAGATCTCGTCCTCGTTCATCAAGCCTCGAGTGTCGAAGTCGGCTGTTAAGTCCCCGATGGGAGCCAGCACATCTGGGCTGTCACCCCATTCGCCTTGGGTGTTGTCCTCCAGAGCCACGCTCTCGAGCTCCGGCGTGAGAGTGAGAGGCTCAGTAGTGTCTGGGTCTGTTGGCGCCGCAGCAGCGCCCATGGCTTTGGCGACGAAGTCCGCCCGATGCCTCCTTACTGCCTCGAGCATCTGGCTGCAGTGTGGGCAAGAGTCGGGCGCATCCAGTGCCATCTTCGCATGCATCATCCCCAGGCAGACGGGACAGGCCTCGTGGGTGTCCGTCACCGAAAGGGAAAAACCACATCCACTGGGGCAGGCGCGCAAGGTTGGTCTCGCCGTCCTGCTAGTCTTTTTCGGAAGTCTTGGCTTTCGCTTTCCTTTCTCCGGAGGCATGTCCGAGATAAGACGAGCGAGTCCTTCCAAAATCTTTTTTTTTTGAGACGTCTCCTCCGTCGCGTCGCTTTTGCTGGCTAGCCTGCTACGAAATTAGCAGAGGTAGCGATGTGACGCAGTTAGCGCCGTCGAGCGAAGCAGTCTGCGGAAAGAGGAGAAGAAAATACTTCGGGGTTAAGGAAAAATGTGCCGGACTAGCTTTTGCTAGCCCGGCAGTTCGAAGGAAGAATTCTCTGTACGTCCTGTGTAGGGAGCAAGCTCACCTCTGGTCGAGCGATGAAGCAACAGAGAAGTCCCGCAAAGAGAAGTTCAGGTTTAAGCGAGGTGAAGGGCAATGAGAGAAAGTAGGATGGACGTCAGCGCCTTAAATACCCAGAGGGCGGGGTCTCTGGCGTGACGCTGACGCCTCTGCCGTAAAGGCGTGAGTGTATTCCTTCAGGTAATCGTGCGGGGCACAATTTCCCATAGCAATTATGTTGCACCGAGTGACTGACTGATAAGGGAACTCTTTACATAAACTGAGCAGAATCATCACAGCAGTAGTCATACCAAATAACAGGACTTATTTTGACAACAGATCAATGCTGGAAATTCAAATAGTGGGCAGGGGGTCTGGGGAACCCCTCCCATGGAATCTTTAAATAGATACTTTACTAATAATTGATGTGGATGTACGTTAAATCTGTTTATGCATGTCTATGACTGACCATGAATGACTATAGACCGGTGGCCCTCACCCCGATAGTCGCAAAATGTTTTGAGAAACTGGTCATGTCCCACATCAAGACAACCGTCAACATCAACGAGGACCCTCATCAGTATGCATACCGCGAGAACCGATCAACAGAGGACGCCATCTCCTCTGTGGTCCACACTGCTCTCACCCACCTGGATCAGAAGGACTCATACGTGCATCTGCTCTTTGTGGACTTCACATCTGCCTTCAACACCATGATCCCCCAAACTCTGATAGACAAACTATCCACACTTGGACTAAGCCCCTCCATTTGTAACTGGGTCTTAGACTTCTTAACAAACAGACCTCAGTCCGTGAAGATCCACAACTTCTCCTCCTCCACCATAACCCTCAGCACTGGCTCTCCTCAAGGATGTGTGCTGAGCCCTCTTCTGTTCACTCTGCTCACATATGATTGTACAACCACACATCCAGGCTGTCACATTGTTAAGTTTGCAGATGATACAGCGGTGGTGGGATGCATCACCCACAGGTGGTGGCTCTGTGAGAGCCACCACCTCTGGACAAAACTCAGCTGTTCACCTTCACCTCACGGACAAGGGACACTCATTTGAGGATGAAAATGTGCAAATTTTGGACCGAGAACACAGATGGTTTGAGAGGGGTGTTAAGGAAGCTTTGTATGTTAAGAGAGAAAAACCTTCTCTTAACAGAGGAGGAGGTCTGAGATTTCAACTTTCCAAAACTTACAACTCAGTTTTGGGGCTGATTCACAAAGGTCTTACACCGGATGGGAGCAGAGGTGTCTTGTCTGTGAATTAGACTAACAAAGTTTGTTGAGAAGCCTCTGTTGTTGGGCTGTGAGGTGTTGTTTGTCAATTTACATACAGTTGTTGTGTTTTCTGTCAGAGACTTCAAGGGAACTCCCTACTGTTAAGGTGTGTTCTGTCAATTTACATGTATGTGTTACCTCAGCTGTGATTAGTTGTGTTTTCTGTCAGAGACTTCAAGGGACTCCCTACTGTTAAGGTGTGATCTGTCAATTTACATGTATGTGTTATTGACTTGTAAGCCTGTATAAAACTTCTCGTTCTCACAGCTTCCATTCAGAATTGAAAAAGACTTCTGGACAGAAGTCGAAACGTTTTCTGTTACAAATAAAGTCCAGTTGATCCTGAATTGAACGCCTTTTTGATTTACTTCAGAAGGAACAAACACACCCACACCCCACTGAACATAAGTGGATCTGCAGTGGAAGTGGTCTCCAGCTACAAATACTTGGGTGTACACATGAATGATAACCTCAGCTGGAGCAACAACACCACCAGCCTGATCAAGAAAGGTCATCAGAGACTCTACTTCCTCAGACGGCTGAGACGAGCTGGTCTGAGCAGCCCAGTCCTCACCTCCTTCTACAGGTGTGCAGTGGAGAGCATCCTGTGCTCCAGCATCAACGTGTGGCATGGAGGCTGCACAGTTGCAGAGAGGAAAGCTCTACAGAGAGTGGTGAAGGCTGCACAGAAGTCTGTTGGAGTCAGTCTCCCCACCATCACAGACATTTACACCTCCAGATGCAGGAAAAGAGCCACCTGCATCATGAAAGACCCCACTCACCCAGCACACTCACTCTTTGCCCCACTCCCCTCAGGACGGAGGTTGAGGAGCATCAAATGTAGAACCACTAGACTGAGGAACAGCTTCTACCCTGAGGCTGTTAGACTCATGAATAAATAATCAACACGAATAAACACTGCAAAATATCACATCATGCTGATGCTGATCTGTTTTCTTGTTGCTGTGTTCATCTGTGACCATCTGCTCATACAGACTCGTGTTCGTGCTGCTGTTTATAATGATGTTTTTCTATTACATTAGGGCTTAGTGTATTACTAGTTGATGTTTTTTCTTAGTTAATCCTAGATGTTATTACTGTTTTTCTCTTGCATTTGTTGTTGGATGTAACTGGGACCCTGTGTACATAATCTCGTTTTCATCACATGTACCACATGCAGTGCAAATGACAATAAAGACTCTCTGACTCTGACTCTCTGAAAGGGGGCCGAGATGGTGTAGCGGCAGGGCAGCCAACTCAGGACCCAAAGGTTACCGGCTCGATCCCCGGTCATTGCACATCCATTGGTGTCTCTGAGCAGAACAACCCATCCCCAGTTGCTCCCCGGGCGCTCCCCACAGCCGCCCACCACCCCACCTGGTAGGGCGGATGGGCCAAATGCAGAGAACCAATTTTGCCATTGTATGGGAACATAACACATTATTATTACAAAAATGTCTAAATTAAAATGAAATGTGCATGAACTCAATCAACAAAAATAATACAATCAACCAATCTGTCAATACCTATTAATAAAGAAATGCATACAAAGTACATCCCACTGCCATTCAGGTCAGAGTTTTGGTTTAAGATCATCTAATGTTGTGAAATGAGGATGTAGTTGTTGCGGTCCATCATTGTGTAAGACGCAATGGGCGAGATCTCACAAGATTTTAGCTCCAGAGAATGCATTAAGAATGACTCTCGGCTACTGCCACACCAAAATTTAGATCTGGAAATTTTGTTGAGTTATGCCATTTTTAGTCCTTTTAAGATCAGTTAGCTGTCACATTAATGTTGACTCCATTAGTTAATGGCATAGCCTTAAAAAAAAGTGTATTTAGTTTGCTGTTTTGCCTGAGGTATATCAATTCAGTTTCAATTCAGTTTATTTAAATAGCACCAAGTCACAACAGAAGTCATCTCAGGAAACTGAACAGAAACATTCACATTATAAAAGTCAATTAGTAGCCTGGTTAAAACCAGACCCTTGTCCTTCACTTCGCTTCGTACTAGGTTCTGGACTTTCTCCATAGAGAAACGATTCTTGCTGGAGGCGTGGCCTCTGCCTGAGGAACAAAACCATTGGATCTTAGAAAAATTTTGAACAGGGAAAAGCATTCTGCTCCCTCCCCCTCTGTGCTCTGCCGAACTTGACTTCAGCTCCGCCTCCTGCTGCAGTCTCTCGCTGCCGCTGCATATTCTGTGTTTATATGTTAATAAAACGTTCTAATAAAATAAAATAAAACCATGTAGCGCTGGTCCAGCACACCAGAAGACCAGAAAATATGCAGGGACTCGGGCAGCAACGTAAAACCCTAGTTTAATTCTCTCGTGACAACCTCAGTCATTTCCTTATTCTTTGCACTCAGCGGAGAGAGGAGGAAGGATCGATCACTTGACTTTTGGCAAAAAAACAAAAGAAAACTCCAGATAAGGGATTAAAGTGAGACTAAACCCAGGTTGAGACGGTAACTCCTCCTTCCAAAATATCCCTGAAAATGGGCGTGTCGAGAGACAAGGAAGGGGTGGAGGTAGAGTTGTGCTTTTGTTCACGCCTCCACCTGCAACAACCTAAAACAAATTAAACCTCTAGCCAACAACATACACCAAGCAACAACAAAGAATAAACATGTAGATGTATTTATCTATTCCACCCATTCCATCCAAAACCAAAGGCCTAAAAAATGAAAATGAAAATAAAAATAAAACCGCTTGTCAGGAGTGAAATGCAGCATTTCCATATAAGGTATGCACTTCTCATCTCTGCAGGGGATTGGCTCTGCTTGAACCACCTGTGTGACATCACACATGAGCAGACATGTCACACATGAGCGTTTGCACAAATAAGAAAATTAAGGTGTAATCCACCAGTTCAACCCATAGAACTACCGTAAACACATTTTTAGACCAAATATTGCCAAATATTGCCAATTTACACAGATATGCACAATTATGTGAGAATAAACACAGCCATAGTGCTAGATAACATTTTAAACACATTCTAGGGAGTTTATCAGCTAAAAAAAGTTAATTTTGGGTTTAGTCGCACTTTAAGAAGGGGAATTTAACACATTTGTGTCACATATAAAACAGTCCTGCATCGCTTTGCATCGCTTTGAATGAGAACATGCGGCTGCTCGCTGGCTGCGCGCTGGGACAGGTGGGGGCGTGGGTTAGGGGCCAAAAACTCAGCCCCTTCTGTTCTCTGATTGGTCCGGTCAAAAATCAGCCGGAGAAATCATTGTCTATGGGAGAAGTCCAAGACTGAGCAGTGAAGGGAAATGAGAATTGAGCGGAGCTGTGCAGGAAGGCGAGGGCCAGGCTAGTCAATTAGTAAAATTTACTTATCTAAGGAAGCCAGCAAATTATGTTGAATATTCACTTCATTGTAAAACTGGAGAGAGATGATCTCTCCTATCAACTTTCATTAAACTCTGGCAGCAGCATTTTGGATCAACTGAAACAGTTATAATAATGTTGGGGATGACTCTCAGCTACTACTACTACAAATTCGCTCAAAATGCATAAAATTGACTGAGGTATAAACATTTTTGTGTTTTCTTAGTCCGCTTGCGGGTTCGCGCCCCGGCCACTACCCAGTTTGGGGTGTCTATGAGTGCACACCTATTTCTCCAGCTCCCCGGGCGCTTTCGGGCTGCTCACTGCACCACCTGGTAGGTGGTTGGGTTAAATGCAGAGACGAATTTCGTCTGTGTATGGGAACATATGCAGATGACAGGAATAGACATTATTATTATTATTATTATCTGTAAACACTTGGAGCCAGGTTGACTACAAAAGTTAATCACTAGTAGATGTAGATGTGCATCCAATGTTTTGGTTTGTCTCAAGATATTTTGCTAACTGTGAGACAAGTTAAGGATAAAACAAACAAGTAAATAAATGATGTAGTCTCATCGTGTGACGAGGACTCGTTTTCATGAAAGACTTGTTTTAGACAGACAACATACTGTAGGTACAATAAACAACAATTTACAACATTAAAAACTGTTAAAAACAATAAAATCAAAACTCGATATAAAACAAGGTAAAATACCAAAACAAGCACATATTTGCTTTGATTTTTCTAATAACCTCATCAAATGTTTAAAAGCGGACAACTTCAGATTGATCTCACACTGGGGGAAATTCTCACATTATAGTGCTGGACCATAATAATAATAATAAAACAAGTCAGGATCTGTAACTATAAAATTATTATTTTTTCTTCTTCTTTCGGCTTCTCCCTTCTTCAGGGGTCACTACATTGAATAAACTTGCACAAAGACGTGGCAATTATTTTTAAGCCCATGTCCTTCCTGACACAACCACAGACCACCGAGCTACCAGTTAGCGGGTGGCCGTGGCGTAGTGGTAATGGCAGTCATCCCCCGATCGGAAGGAGGTTCGAATCCCGGTTCCCCACACCATGTGTCGTTGTGTCCCTGGGCAAGACACAACCCCGAGTTGCTCCGGGTAGGACTGGAAAGCGCCTTGCATGGCAGTCTCCTGCTACCGGTGTATGAATGTGTGTATGAATGGGTGGATGGTTGGTATTGTAAAGCGCTTTGGGGCCCCTCATTAGGGGCTGGAAAGCGCTATATAAATAAGCTCCATTTACCATTTTACCACAGCCCTCTGTGTGGAGCAGAGAGCTGATAGGGAACCCGGAGGAGCTGATGGTGGGTGTTAAGGGCCTTGCCCAAGGGCCCAGAGTGGGGCAAATGAGGATGGAGGCAGGTGTGGCTAATTCATCATCCCACCCACATTTTGATGTTGTCGGTACCGAGAGTTGAACCAGCGATCTTCCAATCACAGTCCCACCTTCTCTAACCTCTGCGCCAGTGGTGTAGTCTACGTGATACGCAGGTATACGCCGTATACCCACTAGAAAAGCTTGGGGATTTCCGTATAACCACTTAAATGTGCCCAATGATACGTAACGTGACAACAAACACGCGTTGCATAAAGATAGATTATGTTCGCTGCTCATAAGGACTCTTCACTGCGCCGCAACTCTCGCGGTTGCCATGGTTTCGTGTTCCTCTGTTGTACGTGAGGCTCACAGCCATTGGCTGAGCTGAGCTCACTACCATAGTTCTCTGCTCTGTGATTGGTTTCTTAAGAAGCTCCTTTATGATTGGCTGCTCGGGATGCAGGCGGGCGACAGACGGTGTAGAGCATTTTCGCTAACGACGACAGACTCAAAATGAAAAGGAAACAAGCTACACTTTTTGAATGTTTTTATAAACCAGCTGAACCCGAAGCTACAGAGACAACATTAGAAGAACCTACCAGTTCGACGGCCGAAACCAGCCATAATGAGGTTGATATCTGCATTTCCCCAGGTAAGTGTTGGCTAGTACAAGTTAGCTGAAGCTAGCTCAAGCAGCAAGTAAATGCATGTTTTTATCGACCTTTTCTGATGCCAAACTCCAAAATGCGCATCAAGAAACCTTGATGGAAACACGGTTACTGTCCAGAATTTTACAGTAACATTTCATATAAATAAATATGTGAATATAAAAATGATTTGTTTGTGACAAAGTCTGTCACTCCAATAATCAACAAAATGCTATGCTTTTTACTCTGTTTTAAAACTCCTTGTTTCATTTTTAGATCCAAATTGGCCAGCCTTGTGGAGTGAAAGTCAGGCTCGGGAATTTAAAAACAGACATCCCTGGTTGGAATGGAGGAACAAAAAATTAGGTAAATATAAAAAAATATGGGAACCAATTTGTATATAAGGTTTAATTGATATATTTCCAACATTAACATATTATGACTTGATAATTTTAAAATAGTCTGATAATCATATCTTTCAAAAGTTTAGTACAGTATATTACATGAGAAATTATATATATATATGTGTGTGTGTGTGTGTGTGTGTGTGTGTGTGTGATCATTTCATTTTCACGTTTTAGTTGGTCATAATGCAAAAGTGTATGCAAGTAATAATGAAAGGTAATAATGAATGTAATTGTCGACACATGCTTACAGTCTAGTGAATCAGTAGATTCTAGTATTATTACTGGTATCAGGAAATATTAAAAAATATACAATTATGACAATTTTTATTTACTTCCTGCAGGATGTGCTGTTTGCAGTACCATAACGTCAACTGGTGTCCTGACTGAAAAGAGGGTCTCCATATCGGAGGAGTGGGCCTCCTTCAAGATCCAGTCATCAGGCTCAGGTTTGTTGTGCATTTATTAAAATGTAAGCATCACAGACATTTTGCAATGTTAAATATGCTTAAAATTCAAAATAAATTGTCAATTACATTGCACTACATTGCATTTTTGTCTCTAAATGTCCTGATTCATCTCAGTAATCTAGGTAGAAAAAGGAAAAATTAAGTACCGGTAGGTCCTCCGGACAGGTTTTTGTCTCTAAGCACAGTATACCCACTACAAAAATGTAGACTACACCACTGCTCTGCGCCACCACTCCCACTATAAAATTAAAATACAATTGCCTATTTTATGTAAGAGAGGAGCACAATGGTAGCTACAAAAGCATTATCAATTAATTCTTGAAACAACTGTGAGAATGAAGTGGTACTTGTACTTTACCAGTGGTTCCCAACTCTGCTCCCTGAGGAACACCATCCTGGATGTTTTAGTTGTTTTTTTGCCTCCAACACACCTGATTCAATGATTTAATTACTTCCTTGTTCCCTGCAGAACCCTGTAAATCATCCATTTATTAAAATCAAGTGTGTCGGAGCAGAGAAACAACTAAAACATGCAGGATGGCATTCCTCAAGGACCAGGGTTGGGAACCCTTGCTTTAATCCCATCAAATATGAACCTGCCCACTCCCCACTCCCCACACACACTTTTTTTAAATAATTCAGACAGTCTAATATAATCCTGTGCTCTCTTTGAACAAAAAGCCAAACGATAAACCTGATTCTGTTTTTATAAATATTTAACTTTTTTTTTTAACTCCAATAAAACATTTCTATAGTGTTCACTGCTCTATGCTGACATACCGTATATAAAATATTAAAAGTTCTGTTTATTATTTCGTCAAAGGTCACAAATATCTTTGTGAACCAGCTCAAACTGTGGAAAAAAACTGTTTACACAAGTGGGGCATGAGGCAGAGGAAAAGCACCAGGGCGGGCAAACAGCCATGAAATCCCCTATGCCTCCTGCCAGCGTGGAGATAGGCCCCGCCAACTGTCCAAATCCAGAGCTAGTCCTCATTCCTCCGAAGCAGGGGCTAAAACCTCCCCCCCCAATGTCAAGTGGCATTTATTAAATACATGGAGAGGAGAGCGTTTTCGTGCGAGAGTCCCCGGTGATCTGTGTGGTCCAAGCAGGAGTGCCAAACTCAGAGCTGCTGTCTTTCTCTTCGTCTTAGTCCCTTCTTTTTTGCCAGTTTTGACGCCAGTCCAGATTTCCCGTAATCCCCACGCAGGCCTCCCTGAGTCTCAGGTACACCTTGCGAGTGGCAGAATGTCTGATAAGGCTCCGTGTCTGACGGCGGCGATAAATAAGAAGACAATACCTGAGGGAGATCAGTTCGGCTCTTCCAAAGAGGCCGTTTCACGCCACACTCCTGAGGACTTGAGAGGATTTGGGTGCAAATCACATTCTGTTCTTTTCCTCTCCCCTTTTGTGCGCTGTAATGTTTTGGCAGGAGCGTTCAGTAGGGTGGCATCTTCCACACCCGCCCAGTGGAATCACGGGTGGTAAATCTTTCCCTGCTGGAAATGCAGCGGTTAAAAAAAGAGCTGTAGGTCTCCTTCAGGGTCTCCGATTAGTTCAGTTTATTTATTTTTTAACACATTTCGGCTGTATAGTGTTGTAAAAGCTGTGTCAAGTCACTTGGTTCTGCTGCAATCTACCAGTGCAGATGATTCAGGCTGCAAGACCCCAAGTCAGCTGCTTATTGTTCACTTTGGCTTCCACTGTCCAGGATTCCCAAGAACATTCATATCCAAGGATAATCTTTTTTTTCCCCCTTCATTTGTGGCGATGTTTAATGCCTTGTCCCACGCGTATGGTCGCTTTTGGTCTTTAAAAAAAAGTAGAGGGGGAGGGTTACAGTGAGAGGAGAGGGAACAAGCTTAGGAGCACAGCCGCCGTCCCTAATCCTTGGGTGACCACTTGCAAGGCCCAGATGAGAGCTTGCATTGAGACGACCGGAATAGTTTTCAAAACTACCAGGGGCTCGTCCCCTTTTGTCTCTTTAGAGTGCCGGAGCACATTAGGCAGAGAGCTGGAGACAAGGCGGGGCGACATGAGAAGCTACATTTATCAGTTCACAGTTTCAGAGGATATTGCAAATCAATTTATTAGATTATGAGGCCTGCTTTGAGCTCTGCTTTCTCTTCCCCCTCACCCCCCACTCCTTTCTATCCTCCGCCTTCAAACATAATATTTTAAAGGGAACTCTATTTCCAGATTATAGAGCACTTTATCACAGAACAAGGAAGAATAAATTTTGGCCCAGACATCTTAAATCCCATTTTCTCTCTCTTTCCCTTACAGTAACGCGTCTTCATCTTTTCAAGGACATTGACATAATGGTGTTTGGTATGCTTCAGTCCATATTGCTCTATTTAACGTTTCAGATTCTTGTAAAAACACTCAACCAGTAAAACAGACATTTATCTTTAACAGAAGTGCACCAAGTTCCACATTAGACCTTCTCAACAAAAATACTGTTTATCTGATGGCTTTTTAGACTGCCAAACCCATGCTGTAAGGGGAAGTAAATAAAGCTGGCTAGCTCCACCGTATCATTGACACTTTGTTCTACATGAAATACAAAGTACTATAGTGATAATAATGATACACAGCTGCAATTAATCTCTCAGGAAGTGATCCAATTATCCAACTGAAGCTGCAGTTTATAAATGGTCGACTTGTTATGTGCAAAGATAAAGCTCGGACTCCTTTAAGACAGACGAGACTATCCCTTTAAATGGTATTATCCACGTTTGGAGTTGGAAGGATTTCTCTTATTTCAAAGCTTCTCATTATCCCTGCCTTTTAATATACATATTAAAAAAAAGATTATTCACAATAGTAGTTATTGCTCTTTAATTCCATGCCTCTCGTGTTGTGCTTACTTTGATAAGACCCTTGAGGGGGAATCCCTTCCCTCGTCTGATGGATGTCCTTTTTAGGATCACAATTCATTTAGAGATTAATGGGAGTAATGGGTTAAAATGTGTTGGTGAAACTAAAGTGTGCGTAAAAAAAAAAAAAGAAAAGAAAGAAAGCCAAAAACACAAGTTCTACAATACACTTATAAACGAGAAGAAAACAAGTTTCCACATTTTGAAAATTTAAATGATGAAATGTTATCAAAATAATACATTTAATAGTGTTTGTTTTAATTTTTATGAATATTTTTACAGCTTCCACTTTGTTTCTTCTTTTTTCATCCGTTTTTAGTTTTTTTACAAATGCAATTTTCAAAAATACAGTTTCTCCACTAAAGTTAATTAACATAAATTATGAATTAAAAGTGTTAAATGGTGGATTTATGAGTTCTTGATGTCGCCTGTTAATCACCATTCAATCAAGTCAGGTGTGTCAAATCAGGGAAATAAGTAAAACATGCAGAACGGCGTGCCTCAAGTACCAGGGTTGGGAACCCCTGGAATAGATAATGACAATGATGATGATAAATAAGTCTTACATCAATCATAACATCAGGCTCATGTCAAGACTGATATTAAGAGGTACAGTAATCATTTAAGGAAATTTCAGTTTCTGTCTTGAATTCACCATTTGTAGTCTAGCATAGGAGTTTATTTACAGTATTGCTGTTAATTAGCATTCATGACAGATTCATATTTAATGTGTAAATGTTGAGCTTTAAATACAGTTACAAGTTGCTTTTAAAACTGAAAGTTCACTTCTTTTTATTTATTGCATGCCACCTAAAAGTGATAGTTGAAAAAGCTAATCATTGCATATACTGTATAATACATATATACTGTATATATACATA
>JBBPBX010020741.1:16380-32283 GCA_038048925.1 Garcialebias charrua | reverse complement strand
AGCAGCAACATTAAAGCTCACAAAATGGCATTTCTTGTTTGTTAAAACAATATTAGAGAAAGTCCTGGTTTGAGCTGTTTAAATAAGCTTGGTGTTAATTCCTAATAAGATCTTTGTACTGAATAAACAAACTTACCAAATATTACTGATTTTAAAAAATCACGAGTGCAGTTTTGTGACATCAGAACTGAGCTTGAATACTCGTGTCAATAAAATATGTTATAAACTTTATTTTGAATGGAAAACACACCAAAACCTCAGTTTGCTGTAGCATTGGACTGAGACACAAAATAGTGGATTTTGTTCATCTGGATCCTAGTTGTTGGTTTCAAAAGTTATGTTGACACGAGAGTTAAAACTCTGTTAACGAACAAGAAAATACCACAATTTCCTGACTATTGAGCGCACCTGAACATAAGCCACGCCCAATACATTTTAAAAGAAAATAAATTGTACATCTATTGCACTAGTCTATAAGCTGCGTGTGTCCACATTGTAACATGAGATACAGAAAGATTTTTTAAAACTTATAATTAAACATTCATCTCACTGTTCAGGGTGGTCCCTGTGGATATGTCCTTCAGCAAGTACGAGAAGGATGTGATCGCTTTTAGCTCTCTTCTGGCCATGAGACTTGTTTTGTGCATTAGGAAGGATTCACCTCACACCCCCAACATATGTACATTGAATAAGAGAAAAGATGTATCATATTCATCTGGAAAAAAATTAGATAGGCCTAGACCCTAAAGGAGTCTGTGGAAAGATTCTGGGATACCTGGTGGCCTTTTGTGTCATATGTTGAGGACATGTCAATGTCTGTATAGAGACATTTATGTGTGTGTGGCTGGTCCAGTAGGGGAGGGGTGGGGGGATTTTGTTATTTAGTTTTTTTGTTCTTTGTTGTGTTTGTGTAAAACACACACAAAAAAAATTAATAAAGACGTTGGTTAGAAAAACAACTACTTATAATTAAATACGTACCGTAAATTTCAGCATATAAGTTGTGTTTTTTTGCCTAATTTGCATGTCTTGGGACTTATACGGCTAAGCGACATATTTATGGATTTTTTTCCCATATCTTTAGACCAACTTTTGACTGAGATATGACCGTTTCCATTCACTCTGATGGAAAACTGGAGCAGTACCACTTTCGGCCGCTAGGGGTGCAGTACCACTTTTGGCCGCTAGGGTCCACCGAGCGTTCCCATCTCATGTGTCCGACAGCAGCATCCTCTGCTCGGACTCACTCTGTCGCAGCACGGCCTCCTGCTCTCTGGAGCTCTGAACTGTAACCTCAGGAGTTGGCAGAACTCTTCACCAGCGACACAGAGGATGAAGAATTCAACGGGTCTGAATAAAAATAAATAAATAAATAAATAAATAGGTGTTTCTGTCATCATTATGGGCGGGTGAGCGTGTAGTAATTTTAAAGCACTTTATTTTGTCGGCTTCATTTTGCCATGTTTCAACCGTCAAAGTGCATTTATTAAGAAAAGTTCAGCTGAGACACACTTTTACTATAATATCAGCAAACAAATATATATATATATATATATATATATTTTTTTTTTACATTTTGGGGCTCTAGTGGCCTGTATTGTAGAGGATGAGAGCGAAATGGGTAGAGAGAGGAGAGAGACACTGCAGAAACAGCTCGTCGGGTCTGGGACGCGAACCCGCAATGCCTGCAGAGAGGCCCAGCCTCAGAACATGTGCCGCGCGCTTATCCCCCACACCAAAGCGGCGGCAGCACAAACAAATATATTTTTAAGGTGTTTATCTTGTTAAGTTTTAAAGAGATGAAGGTTTTCGCTGAGCGTGCGCGCACATTTGGAAGACCCGACAAGCGAAACTATTTAAATTCAGCGGATTTGACCATTCTGTTAATTTATTAAGGAAAAGTTCAGCTGAGACACATCTTTGCTATAATTCTCAGCAAACAAATAATTGTTTTTAAGTGTTAATCTTGTTAAAGTACTTCCGTGCACGCTCCTGTGGCCATTTGGCAGCCAATCCATTTTTGGCAAAACACCAGCCCACATTTCCGGGTTGTCAGCGGTGACGCGTAACATACGCGATGCGTCAGCGGTGACGCATAATAGATGCGACGTATAGGGCGGTGCGACATGTTTATGGATTTTTCCACTTTATTGCATAATTTGACTGCTGCGACGTGTACGACGGTGTGACTTTTAAGACAGAAAGTACGGTATCTGTATCATACACACATACGTACAGTAAATGTTTTTTTTTTCTGAACATTGCGTGTAACACTGGGTAAAAAATAAAATAATAAAATACAGTAGCCTGCCAGTAAGTCATTGATCACTATCTTCATCTTCCTCCTGCGCACTTGAGCACTTAGCACCCTTTCGAACCCCATTGTTGATAGTCAGGGATTAATTTGATCCAGATTCTGCAAGAACAGGATCCGGGAACTCTTATTTTGACAGGGTGGGTTCCGGTAATTGTTTGCTTGGATCCGGCAATGCTCAGCCTTAACTAATAATAAAGTTATGAACAAATATGACTGTCTTGAATGAATAAAACATATTGGATATGTAAACTGAAAATAATTACATAAACACTCATTTTAAACACAACAGCCACTTACGAGCGTATGATCTGCCTCTTCAAGTAGCATTTCTGCCTCTTAAAAAAAATCTTTGCCCAGAAAAGAGTGGTGGGGGTGAGTGTTGAGCTAACCAGGCAGTCGTACGTGGGCCGGAGACCAAAGGCAGCCATCATGAACAGACAGACAAGGCGCCTGGTTTCACATGTGGAGTCGGACAGTGAATTCAGCAGAGAAGAGTTGGCGTGGAACCATCAAGTAAGTGGGGATGGGGGTAGGATCAGAGGTGTCAAGTAACTAAGTACAAATTCTTTGTTACTTTACTTAAGTAGAAATTTGTTATTTATACTTTAGTGGAGTAATTATTTTTCAGCCTACTTTTTACTTCTACGTCTGACATTTTAGTTCAATTATCTGTACTTTCTACTACTTACTTTTTAAAAATGCAAAAAGTATTTCATTTCTATTTAACTTTGACTTGTTTTTATTCCATCTTTTCATTGTTCAGAAAAAAAAGAAATAAAAAGGAATCTATCCAGGTACATGGAGCCCATGGATAGAGTGAATTTGATTGTGGTTGGATGAGAAGTGTAAATATAAACCATTCTGATATCCTATTAGATTGAACTCACTCCATCACACCTGTATGACACAAATCACATCACATTCCAGCAGGACAGACTGTACCAGATGGAGCCTAGAATGAAGATGATCGTGGCTGAAACAATTAGTCTAGTCAGATAATTCCAAAATTTTCAACTTTAACATTTTAATTTAACATTATAGTCATTATTGACTTTAGAAAAAAAAATTGTGGAGAGGTTGTACATTATAGAACCCTGTACCACAGCCTAAGCTTTTATCCTTAATGGCTTTTTTTAAGTGTTCATTACTTTTACTTTTATATTTTAAGTAGTTTTAAAACCAGTACTTTTATACTTTTACTTGAGTAAAAAGCTTGTGTTGATACTTCTAATTCCAAAAGTGTTTTAAAACCCTAGTATCCAAGCCTCCCACCGAACTCAGAGTGCCATTTTAAATGCACGATTCACACTTATTTCCAGTGCCTGCAAATACTTTGTTTTCCGCCCAGGGAGGTGGGGAAACAAAGTTTCATTAGTCCACTGGGACCTGTTTCGTAATTTAATTGGTCAGATTTTTTTTGTACCTTTATTTATACGTGCATGTAGTCTCAACAAGTCACAAGGACCCACCCTCCCAAGAGAGACGTGCATTGGGCAGCTATGTGAGCGCCCAGATGTGACAAGGCTAAATGTTTTGGCAGCATGAAGCTCGTTAACCCGTCAAAAAATAAAATAAAATCCATAAATTAGCCGCAGCTGCGGTGTTTAAAGCATGTGAAAAAAGTAGCGGCTTATAGTCCGGAAATTACGGTATTATTTTTCCATGTATTAGGCTATATTAGCAATGCATTTTGTGGTGTAATATTAGTTTCATCTAACATCTTGTGAGAAGTTCATTTGACTTCCATCATTTTTAGTAATGTTATTTTAAAGAATCTATAAAAATGGACAAAAACAATTTAGGACAGTGAGATGCAAAAGTTTTTTTTCCCTTTTGGTAATCTTTTTGATTTTGTTGCATTAACACCTGATATCTACCACAAGCAAGTGGAAGAAGGTGCTGTGGTTAGGTGACACTAAAGCTGAGCTTTTGGTCATCAGGGTCAACATAGACTGATTAAACCTATCAGCACTGAGAACAGCATGGTGGTGGCAGTATCATGATGGTGAGTGGGTTAACACACATGAATGCAACACAGTTGAAATTTACAATTTTAGAATGTCTTGAAACGTTTTTTTCTGTGTTTAACAGAACTGATGTAACTGGAGAGATCATATTGCTCCAGTTTTAGCTTCTCTCCATTGACTCCCTCTCAAATTCAGAATTGAATTCAAAATCTTACTTCAACCCTACAAAACCCTCAACAACCTAGCTCCATCTTATATTACAGATCTTTTCGCTTCGTATTTTCCTAACAAAGCACTTCACTCTCAGACTGCAGGCTTATTTGCGGTTCCTAGAGTTTCCAAAATCAGAATGGGAGGAAGATCTTTCAGTTCTCAGGCTCCTCTCTTGTGGAACCAACTTCCAGTTTCTGTCCATGAGGCTGACACATTGTCCATTTTTAAGACGTTCCTTTTTGATAAATCCTACAGTTAGGGTTGGCTTGTTATACTGCTATAGACTTGGACTATTAGAGGACAAAATGACCTCATTTCCTTAAATGATTTGCTAAAATTGAATAGTTTTCATTTGATTCTATTTCTATCTTAACATGTGATTCTTGACCTGCCATTGTGTATCTGTTCCTACCAAACTCAGCCGGTTGAAGTAGATGGTCGCTTGTCCTGAGTCTGGTTCTGCTAAAGGTTTCTTCACGAGGGAGTTTTTCCTTTCCACTATCACCTTCATGCTTGCTCAAGATGAGAGTTCTGTGATGGAGTTCAATTCAAAGCAGTCTGCTCCTCAGATAAATAATGTTAAATTGGAAAAATGATCAAAACACTTGTAAAACCCATTGAATTGATTCCAGTTTATTCTTTTCATCATTATTATTTTGTGTGCATTCGCTATTTTGATTTTCAGAGTGATAGACGGCACATGACTGACTCAATCACTGACGGGTCAGCTGTGGCTGAGTGGTTAGAGCAGTCGTCCTCCAATGGAAGAGTTGGGTGTTCGATTCCACCAGCAATCAGATGTTGATGTGTCCCTGGGCAAGACACTGAACCCCTCACTGCCTCCGATGTGTGTCCCATTGGTGCATGAATGTGATCTAAACACTGATTAGTCTCTATAGAATTATTTGTTTGATTATCTTCGTAGATATGTAGTAGAGTGCTGTATAAATGTGTATATGGAAGTAAATGAGGGCACAGATTGTGTTGTAAAGAACTATGAGTATCTTGATTAGATAGAAAGGTGATATATAAGTACAGTCCATTAACTTTTAAAAGTCCAGCCCTAACAAGCAAAAGAAGTTCAAGTCCTATATTTTTTTTACTAACGCTTCATCTTGAGCTCTGTTTTCCTGTCACTAAGATGTTCAAAGAGATTTTAACTATGTAAACCTAAACTCTGCATGCCACTGAACATTAATACATAAAATTGTAGTTTAAGCTAAGCTGTGGGTACCACATACACGGTCCATTTGAGGGTTGTTGTTCTGACTATCAGTCGTGTCTTCAGCTTTGCTTCAGTATAGGCTTTTCTCATGAACTGGGCAGATCACCATGGAATCCGAGGCTTTGTCGCAGCAGTACAGGTAGAAAAATGGCAGAATCTTCTCGGTGAACGTTTCTTCAAATGTGTAAATATGGGTCTGCGCTTTCAAGTCGTAGAAAGAGACCTGCCCCTCCTCACAGTCCACATACACACCCACTTTCTTGAGCTTAGGGTCAAGGGAGAGCAGTAATGGTGGGGACGTTGACACTCGATACCCATGGCCTTTCTTCATGGCCAGAGCCCAGTAGCCATGGGTTGCGCTCACAGAAATCCTGCCCTTCCTGTTCACAGAGGATCTGGCCACACCTAAGTACCAGTCATCCTTGTCCCCCACTTGGACCTCCCAGTAGTGTCTTCCTGAAGTGAAGCCGTCATGACCCATAACGATGACCACGGTGTCAAATCGATTAGGGTGGTCGGGGAGGTCCTGCCATGCCCCCAGATGCCTCACCTGGTGTCTGTCCTGAGAGAGCTGCAGCCAAGGATTAGCTGTGTCTGGGTCCATGGTGATGTCCACTGCAAGAGCATGAAGTATTTAGTTAGTTGGACTGTTTAAAAGAAGAAGAATAAAAAATATTTTATGTAACTACCTGAATACTTTTGAAGTTTTTGTATTTCTGTGAAAACCAAAAAGATATTTCTTTAATTTCACATTTACAATTTCACAGACATCATATGTTCATTAAAAACATAATTAAATAGGAAAGTATTGCCTACCACTTTCAGACAGTTTGGCAATCATTTCTTTCAATGTTGTCTCCAGTTTGGACACAGATCTTCTGATCAAACCAACACAAGTGTCAGTGGGAATTTTGGCGTCAGACCAGTCTTTAACAGACGGAGCCGTGCTGAGGGAGGGGAAGCTCTGCAGAGAAAAAACATCACAGATATAAAACCAGATTAATAAATTAACAAGATTTTTTTAATGCATGTTGTGGAACATTATTTTCACCTTTAGGAAGTGAATGTGATCAGTCCGAGCCATGTTTTCCAAGTCTGAGTGCCTCCTCTTCAGCTCTGAGATTTCCTGTTCCAGTTGGGCGATGAGGCCTTCGGCCCACCGTTCTGTCTGCCTTTGCTTCTCCTCGATGACCAAAACCAGCTCGGCCTGGTTCTTCTGGATTGAGCGCACCAGCTCTGAGAAGACTTGCATGCTTTCCTCAATCTCTTTTCTAGCACTGGCCTAAATAACAAAAAAACACATTCTTTTAATCTACACCAGTGCATGTTTTAAAACCAGACACACTCAAGTGTATATTTAATTTAATTTAATCCAAAATTTAATTTACAATAGGGAACCCCAAAAAGTCACCACCTGCATGTTGCTGCTCTTAGTACTTGCCCAGTGGTGGGCAACGCTAATCCAAAAATTAGTACCGCTATTTCTAAAGCACTTATTAATTTATTTAGGTCCGCAATTTCAAAAGCACTAATGTCTTATGAAAATTAGGGGAAGCTAATTCTAATCCGCTAATTAAATTCAACAATTGGTAGCAGCAAGTTATGCAATATTTGCACTACACTGCCAACTAGCGGTGCATGAACTGTTATACAGTAAGTTGTTTGAGTTTCAGAGTATTTAGTTTGGTTCTCTTCAACAGGTTTGACAAGGACAAAATGTACCCATTCCAAAGTCTGTTAGCTAAACTGCAGACATATTTGGCTGTTTTTTTTTTCTTCTTTTGTTACTTTTAGTACCACTAGATCGCATGTGTCAAACTCAAGGCCCGTGGGCCAAATCCGGCCTACCATAACCGTTTCTGTGGCTCTCTACACCCTAGAACTTCAAGATAACAGTTGTAAGCATGTTGCTCTCAGGTGGTGGGTCCCCATCCCTACACTCCCTGGTCTCTCTGTTAATTGTCTTGCTTATCTCCTCCATTTTGTTGTCCAGGTGTTTGTGATTGTCATGCTGTGTGTTCATGTACCTGTATATAAAGTCAGGGATTTTTTAATTGATAAAGCTCTGTATATGTTGTATAACACAATCATTGTTCCACATTTAATCTATTGTATTGAGGTTTGGGGAAAAGCGTGCAAAACAATTACAAAGCCTGTTTTTATTTTACAAAAGAGAGCTGTAAGAGTAATCACCAGAAAACATTTCAGTCACCCATCAAACACCTTGTTTCTTCAGCTAAATTTATTGAAATTCCAGGAATTGGTAGAATATAGTATTTTATCAGTTATGTATAGGGCTCATAATAACACATTACCTTTAAATATCCAAAGAAATTTTATAAAAAGACAAAGTTATTACAATCTCAAAGGGACAGATATTCATCAAACCACAATTCAGAACCAGCTTAAAGGGACGGTCTACCTCAATTCAGGGAGTTGGATTGTGGAATGTTCTGGAGAGTGATGTTAAAAATGCAAAATCAATGTATACATTTAAGAAAAAGGTCAAAAAGGACTTGCTCAAAAACTATATATGATGTAGCTTAGTGTGTTTGTGTATTACACTTATGTTGTACTTATGATGTAGCTTAGTGTGTTTGTGTATTACAGTTAGAAAAATTTAGTAGAGTTATTCATTTTATGATGTAGTTTGTGTATTAGAAAAATTAAGTAGAGTTATTCATTTTGTGATGTAGTTTGAAGGTTATCATTGGTTGAACAAACTGTGAAATAAGGGGCAGATATAATAAGATTTCATCTTCTTTCTGCTCCTTTCATTTTATCCTACTTGTATTCTTGTATCTGATGAAACTGTTTTGTATTGTTCTTTTAAAATGAATGAATAAACATCAAATCAAATCAAAAATAAGTCTGTATCTCTGTGTTTATCGTTGTCCTGGCATTGTCTCCTGTTGCCTCTGTCTCCTGAGTTCCTTGTGATTCCCTGAGTATGTAAGTTTGCTGCCCTGTCAGCTATTTTATGTTCTTAATTTCTGTGGCTGTCGCGGCCGCCATTTTGAACAGTGCTAATGGCAAACTACTTTTTTTAAATCCAGCAGATTTGACCATTTCGTGAAACTCTCAAGCTCAGAAGAACTTGTGCTATAACGTCAGCTATGAAATATATTTTTTCTCAGCAAAGAAATAATTGTTTTACCGTGTTTTGTTGTAAAATCCTGGCTTCTGTGGCCGTCGCGGACGCCATTTTGAAGAGTGCTAATGGCGAACTTTTTTAAAATCCAGACGCGTCGCGTAGGCCGCTGAGAAACATCCACAAGTTCACCCTCCATGTTAAAAAGTCTTCGTCTGACTCTTCGAAAACAAGCAATAAGGCTGCAGAGTAACACACTGGCTGCTAACTGCTATAGAGAGAGCACACACCAAGAGACTGAGGGGGACGCTTTTTTGTCACGGACCACATCCGGCGCTGACAGGATATAGTCTGTTAGCAGTCGTCCGAGCTCGTAAATAAGTTTTTTCGTTTTTACTGATAGATAATTAGTTATTAGCGGTACTGCATTTTAAATAAAAATAGCACAAATCCGCTTATGAATTATAAAAGTTAGTCAATCCGCTGTAAAGCTAACAAATTGTTTAGGTGCGCTATAAGCGGATTAGCGCATTAGCGCTCCCTAGCGGTCTGGAGCCCTTGCCAATCAGGGTATTCCTGCTATTGTCCACATCCCAAGACAAGCTACTGCACTCACACCATGTTCTGTCGATTTACTATGGCAATCCTTCCACATAGGTTGAGGACTGCAATAGGCTTCAGACTCTTTCCAACTGCATCTAGACTCAAGGTATGCACAATACCATCCCACTGATGGGGTTGTAGCCTGGGCATAAAGCCAACATGGCCAGTTTTGTTTCTGCTTCAAATTCCAAAAGTCTTGGCAAAGACCATGCCAAGACTGTGCAAAGGCCATCCCTGTTCTGGCTGCAACAAACACATGACTCATCTGCTTTTCTCTACAGTCAAAGGAATTGATCCTAACATGATTGGTGACTAATGCTTTTATTCCTTAAACAATCATTTGAGATAAACTCTCTCCCATTAGGACAAGTTTGCTTTTGGGAGAAACGTTTTGTGTTTCATCTGAAAGACAGTAGACCATCAGTCTGAGGCCTACCAACCAGATATGTCTTATAATAGCACTGCTTGGATGTTTCAAGCCAGACCTCTCTGGGATTCCCAGAAACTAGCTTTATACATGCAAAAAGGGGCCCATCGGTCCAAAACAACACATCATCATTCATAGCAATTGAATGTTTTAGGTCTGATGGCCAACTTGCTACTCACAAAAACAACCTGAGGACACCTGACCAAAATGGTTCAGACAAGGTTTGAAAGCTCAATCATCCAGGTAGATAAATCACAACAAAGGGTTAAATCATGGTCATTTGAATAAGTTTCTCTTTGGGAGAAACATTTCGTCTTTCATCCGTAAGACTTCATCAGTCTGACGCCTGCCAAGCTAGTGTCTGTGAACTCCACAGAGGGCTGGCTTGTAACATCAAGGAGGTGCTATTTATAAGTCAGATCTGGTTGGCAGGCCTCAGACGGATGAAGTCTTTCCGATGAAAGATGAAACGTTTCTCCCAAACAGAAACTGGTCCAGATGACATGATTTAACCCTTTTTTTGGTGATTTACCTGGATGATTGAGCTGTCAAACCTTTGTCTCCCGTTATCTAACATTGCCAGGGTTTATCACGTCTCACCAATAAGATTGGTTCAAATCATTCAAGTCACTGCAGAGGCCAAACATGAATGCTGTCGAGAACATTTGGGATGCGTCAAAGCAGATTTACAGAGCAGCCCAATGCTCCGATTATCAATAAATCAGAAAAAGATTAATGTGATCCTGCACTGAAACAAATGTAACATGACCAACTGAAAGACAATCAAAATATTTAAAGTTTGCAGACATTGCATGTCAAAATTGTTGCTGGGAGGGTTAACAAAATGTTTGAGTTAGTGACTTTTTTTAGAGCAGGGCTGTAAATTTGATATGCAAAAGCATGTACTCACTTTGTTGAGCTCCAAAGAGTGTTTGATCTCCTCCACCTTTTTTATCCTGTCCACGACCATCTGTTGGACGTCTATTTCTGTCTTTTTCAGCTGCGCCTGCACAACATTGGTTCACATGAAGTATACTGTTGGTTTAACTAGCAACACAGCTAATGGTACTTGTACTGTGTCCACAGAGTGGTATACGTAGCCTTTTAAAGTTTTTGAGCATTTATGCAGTGCGTACTTACCGGTAAGTCTATGTATTCACCTGAAGAATTTTAAAATGTACTGTTCATTTTTCTAAGTGTAAAAATTGTTCCCATTCATTTTTTTTCTGATTCTGCAAAAGATTATCTTGAAAGTTCTGAAAGAAGATCATGACGCACCCAACACCAGAGCGTAAAACTAGCCTGGCCCTCGCCCTCCTGCACAGCTCCGCTCAATTCTCATTTCCCTTCACTGCACAGTCTGGGACTTCTCTCATAGACAACGATTTCTCCGGTAGATTTTTGACCGGACCAATCAAGAACAGAAGGGGCGGAGTTTTTGGCCCCTAACCCACGCCCCCACCTGTCCCAGCGCAGCCAGCGAGCATTCGCATGTTCTCATTCAAAGCGATGCAGGACTGTTTTATATGTGACACAAATTTATTAATTTCCCCTTCTTAATCCCTTATCTGGAGTTTTCTTTTGTTTTTTTCCCAAAAGTCAAGTACAGGTAGTCCCCGATTTACGAGCGAGATCCGTTACAACGAGGCGCTCGTAAACCGGAAATCTCGTAATTTGGAACGGCCGCCATTTCTCTCGTAAATCCGGAAATCCGCTCGTAAATTGGAACGGTTTTCGCTAGCGCGCCTAAAAACACTCTATTTTCATCTAAAAACTACTTTTGAGTGCATAAAAATGATCGGAAACGTGTGTTTATATGCTTAACTAACTAACTGTAGTGAAAAAACACATGAAAACTCAGTATTTTTTTCGTTTTTTCCAAAAATTCGCAGCTCGTAAGTCTGGAACCTCGCAGATCAGAGCGCTCGTAAATCGGGGACTACCTGTAATCGCTCCCTCCTCCCTCCTCCTCCTCCTCCTCTCCCTCCGCTGAGTGAAATGAACAAGGAAATGACTGAGGTTGTCACGAGAGAATTAAACTCGGGTTTTAATTGCTGCCCGAGTCCCATCAGATTTCCTGGTCTTCTGGTGTGTTGGACCAGCGCTCCATGGTTTTATTTTATTTTATTAGGACGTTTTATTAACATATAAACACAGAATATTCAAAGGCAGCGAGAGAAAATTCAGCAGGAGGCGGAGCTGAAGTCAAGTTCAGCAGACCACGGGGGAGCAGCCATCAGCAGAGGCCACGCCTCCAGCAAGAATCGTTTGTCAATGGAGAAAGTCCAGACCCTAGTCCGAAGCGAAGTGAAGGACAAGGGTCTGGTTTTAACCAGACTAGCGTAAAACATGTTCATTCTCAGTTGTTTTAGTGTGTACCGGTAATTTTAGCAGAGGTTGGCAAACTTGGAACAAATGTTGAGGGGTTTGCTCAATTTTGTATTCATTGCCCATTCTAATAATTACTATCAACAATTCAATGGATTTATCTGCCTTCTATGCATTTAAACATATTAGCTACATCCATCCATCCATTATTTTTACCCGCTTCTTCCTTTTCAGGTCCTGGATGTCACTGGTGCTCATGTCCAGCAGTCAATATGTGAGAGGCGGGGAACACCCTGGACATGTCTCCAGTCCATCACAAGGACACATAGAGACAAACAACCATTCACTCTCTCACTCACACCTAGAGACAATTTAGAGTTGCCACTCAGTCTAACATGCATGTTTTAGTCTGTGGGAGGAAACTGGAGTACATGGAGATAACCTGCACGGAGAGAACATGCAAACTTGGCTGGGATTCGATCCATCGACCTTTTCGCTGAGAGGCTACAGCTCTATTAACTGAGCCACTGTGCTGCCCATATTAGCAACATTTTTCTTAAAAGATGTAGTGTGTTACTGACATACATACAGTATAGCCTGGTTAAAACCAGACCCTTGTCCTTCACTTTGCTTCGTACTAGGGTCTGGACTTTCTCCATAGAGAACCGATTCTTGCTGGAGGCGTGGCCTCTGCTGAGGAACAAAACCATTGGATCTTAGAAAAATTTTGAACAGGGAAAAGCATTCTGCTCCCTCCCCCTCAGAGCCATATATGGCTGCTCCCCGTGGTCTGTTGAACTTGACATCTGCTCCGCCTCCTGCAGCATTTTCTCTCGCTGCAGCCTGCCGCTGCATATTCTGTGTTTATATGTTAATAAAACGTTCTAATAAAATAAAACCATGGATCGCTGGTCCAGCACACCAGAAGACCAGAAAATCTGATGGGACTCGGGTAGCAACGTAAAACCCGAGTTTAATTCTCTCGTGACAACCTGAGGCATTTCCTCGTAGCGGAGGGAGAGGAGGAGGAGGAGGAGGGAGGAGGGAGCGATCACTTGACTTTTGGCCAAAAAAACAAAAGAAAACTCCAGATAAGGGATTAAGAAGGGGAATTTAATACATTTGTGTCACATATAAAACAGTCCTGCATCGCTTTGCATCGCTTTGAATGAGAACATGCGGATGCTCGCTGGCTGCGCACTGGGACAGGTGGGGGCGTGGGTTAGGGGCCAAAAACTCCGCCCCTTCTGTTCTCTGATTGGTCCGGTCAAAAATTAGCCGGAGAAATCCTTGTCTATGGGAGAAGTCCCAGACTGAGCAGTGAAGGGAAATGAGAATTGAGCGGAGCTGTGCAGGAAGGCGAGGGCCAGGCTAATGTACATATAAAAAAAAGTGAAAATTCCCCCCCAAAAATACTGCATTTATTACAGCTCTTATGCACAAGGCAGCCATATTGGATTTTGTGGATGGGGTTGGTCAGGAATTTACCAATTCCCAACGTAGTGAGCTGTTCCTACTAAATTTATGACTTAAAATTCAGATATTCCAACTCCATTTTTTTAAATTAAATGCAGATGACTGCTGTCAACGTAAACTCAACTGAACCAACGTGACCCCTGACGAAAGCAGCTTTCGTGAACTTTCTGTACAAATGAATGGTAGTGCACGTGTCTCACCTTTTTCTCAGTCCATTCTCTCTCCACGGGGACCGTGTAGTGAGCCCTGTGGTCCGTCTCGGTGCAGAGGACGCACACACACGTCTGGTCTTTCTTACAGAACAGCTCCAGGAGCCGTTCGTGCTTCGGACACATTCTGTCCTCCATGTTTGCGACGGGTTCGATCAGCTTGTGCTTGGTGAACCTGGCGGCGTGAGATTTGTGATGCTCCTCACAGAAGGAGGTCAGACACACGAGGCAGGATTTAACGGCTTTCGGTCGGCCCTCCCCTAAGCAAACGTCACACAGGACCTCCTCCCATGATGGTGGGGGTGAAGATGACGGTAAGGTCTGAGGCGATGGTGGAGGTGATGTTTCAGTCAGTGGTGGAGCCTGCGCTTGAGCTTGGGGGGACGGTGGAGTAGAGGTTTTAGGTGCTAACACTGGAGGGATCAACGGAGGCAACTCCTCGCCTTGGTTCTCTTTCAACCCTTGTTTCTTTTTCTTCTCCTCCTTTTGGTTTTCTTTCAACTCCTCCAGAAGTTGCTGCTTCTGGTTCTTCTCCAACAGCCTCTCCTCGTCCTCTTTGGTCCTTCTCTCCATTATGCACTTCTTTGCTTTCACTCCTCCTTCACCGCTTTCCTTCACTTCAGTGGTCTTAATCTTAATCTGCTTGAACTGCTCTGCGATGTCCCTCAACACCGTGTTCACACTGATGTCGGGCCTCTTGTGGAAGGACTTCTTGCACATGGGACACTGATACAACGGGCTGGTTTTCCAGTATCCCAGGATGCAGCTCTGGCAGAAGTTGTGCCCACAGGGGATGGAGACGGGGTTGGTGAAGACGTCCAGACAGATGGAGCAGTGCACCTGCTCTTCAGAAAGGTTCCCAGTGGTGGCCATTCCTACACGGCGGAGATGCAGGGTCATTTTCAGCACAAGCAAGCAGCCTCCGAGCGGGGCATCAAACCTGCTGTGATATTGAGGTCGCCACAATTAGACTGCATGATGGTTTAGAAGAGTTATGCAAAACTACTACACAAGACATCAGACGCGATTATTGTCCAGTATTTGTAAATATAGTTCTGTGAATTAAGAAATATTCTTTATTAAAGTAAGTGCCCTTAGAAAATATTGAGTCCTGCGGTGGTTTACTTGCTTATTATTTTTTATGATTTGGGATTGTAACCTTGAACACTTTTCTTTGAAGTTGATGCAAGTGAATGTTTGGAAAATTATTATTAAAACTTTAACTAAAATGTTTATTTTACAGATCTTATTGGTCCAGATATTCCTAACAGAACACTTTGCTCTCAGATTGCAGGTTTACTTGTGGTTCCTAGAGTTTCCAAAATCAGAATGGGAGGAAGATCTTTTAGTTATCAGGCTCCTCTCTTTTCCTCTCTCTTTTAATTAAGACACTAAAGAGAAAAAATTACCAGTTCAAAAGTGGCGCCATATAAAAACACACAATAAAGCCTTTGCGCATCAGCTGGCTCACTTCCTGTTTTTACATCTTCTCTGAAAACACATTTAATTCTCTTTAGCTTTTAATTCAGCTTGAAATATTGGTTTTACTGTTTTTAATTTATTTGTTTTTATTGTTTCTACTAGGTTTGCTGTTTTCATGATTGTAACAGTTCATTACTTTTACAGGTTCCATTGATTTGATAGTTTTTATGTTTGCTTGTATGTGTTAGTGTACAGCACTTTGACTGTTGACGTTGTTTTTAAAGTGCTTTATAAATGAAGTTGTATTGCATTGTTAAAAAAAAGTTTTACAAGGTGAAAGTGTTCTCATCCATTCTTTTTGTTCTTAAATGCACCAAACAGATTGTAGAGCAGGTACATATCTGTTTCCAAAAGCAATATAAAATACATAAAATATCTGCCTTTTAAACCCATAAACTAACTCAATAGTATAATAAAACATCATCAATCCCATTCACTGGAAAGTGGAAACGACTTGGTAAAAATTCACCCCTTATATTAAAACTTTACCGTTTTCATTATAAAGATAAACTTATAACCAGAGTAAATGAAATTGTATCATTTGGTACAGAACCCAGAGTTAACA
>JBBPBX010020741.1:0-16124 GCA_038048925.1 Garcialebias charrua | reverse complement strand
TATAGGAAAGTTTATTATTTTTTAAAATCTGACATTTGATTATGAACTGAAATATGATTATTAAAACTATATTATCATTGTTTCTAGATTTCTAACTGGGTTAATGTTTTCATAAAGATGACATATTTTACAAACGTATATAGTTTGGAACTTGCACGTACAAACCACAGTACCAATAATCTATTTAGAATGTTGGGAGGTAATCAATTGTAAAATCGATTATGGTAAAACACAACATAAAGTACATCAGCATTTTTGACTTTAAACAGCTCAGGGCTAAAGGCTGAGGTATTAATGTCAGACCAGATGAACGTCTTTCCAAGAATATTGGTTCATGTAACACATGCAAAATATCTGGGCACATTGTTTCAAACATGCTGCTGTCGTCAGATTATTTTTCTTGAATTTATTTGATTCGTAATAAACTGATTAAGACATCAAAAAACCATTTGCTTGGATTGCAGCTTGTCAACAGCCGAACATTAGCTTAATAACCAACCCAACAACACTTTGGTAGATCTGCTTCTGCTCAGATACACATCTGGACCTCTGGATAATCTCTACATTGGAGCAAGACAAGAGATTCACTAAAAGCAGGAATATGTGAACACTCACCGGAGAGCAGCTGCCTCGAGACCACTGATATCTGAGACAGGCTGTGACCATTTTCACCTCCAGCCCCTCCCCCCCAGTTCCACTCAATGCCTACCCAAAATATACCCCCCTCCCACCCCCTCTTCTTACCCCAGATACAAATTTAACCCTCATAGCCATGGTCTCCTGTGCCAAAGGAGGAACGTTATCAGCTTCCTCTGTACATCCAGTGATTGGTTTCTAATAGTTTTATTAATATTCAATGGTTCATGAGATATTGCAATGACATGATCCTTCAGGTGGTAACAGGAAGGTTTTAAACATTGATTTCAAGTGTCAACAGAGAACTGAAGCACCTTAAGTACAAGCACAAAGCTATGTTTAAGTGGATTTGATCTTTTCTGGTGATCTGCTTTATCGTTTGTTTCTTAGTAAACATCCTTCTTCTTTCAGCTGTACTCTTATTGGAAGACACCGCAGTGAGTCATCCTCTTCCATCTCACTCTGTCCTCTTCATCCTCTGTCCTCACTCCAACTACCTCCATGTCCTCTCTAACTGCATCCATATATCTCCTCTTTGTCTTTTTCCTGGCAGCTGCATTTCTAACATCCTTCTACCAATATACCCACTGTCCCTCCTCTGGACATGTCCAAACCATCTCAGTCTGGCCTCCCTAACTTTATCTCCCAGTTGTTCAACATGTGCTGTACCTCTGATGATCTCATTCCTGATCTTATCCATCCTTGTCACTCCTAAGGAGAACCTCAGCATCTTCATTTCTGCTACTTCCAGTTCTTTCTCCTGTCTTTTTGTCAATGCCACTGTCTCCAGACCATACAATATAGCTGGTCTCACCACTGTCTTGTAAACTTTTCCTTTGACCTTTGCTGACACCTTTTGTCACTCCTGAAACTTTTCTCCATCCACTCCATCCTGCCTGGACTCTCTTTTTCACCTCTTTACCACATTTCCCATTTTCCTGGACAGTGGACCCCAAGTACTTGAAGTCCTGCACCTTTGTGACCTCTGCTCCTTGTAGCCTCACTGTTCCACCTCCTCCCTCTCATTCACACACATGTACTCTGTCTTACTACGGCTGACTTTCATTCCTCTTCTTTCAAGTGCATACCTCCACCGGTTCCCTGTTCTCACCACAGATCACAATGTCATCTGCATTGTAGCCCAGCCAGGGGCCTTTCTGGGTGGAGTTTGCATGTCATTCTCAGAGCATGTCTGGGTTTTCTCTGGGTGCTCCGGTTTCCTCCCACAGAACAAAAACATGCATGTTAGACTGATTGGTAACTCTAAATTGTCTCTAGGTGTGAGTGAGAGAGTGAATGGTTGTTTCATTCTTACTTTGTGTCTGGACTACAATAAACCACGAGAATATCAGCAGTGGTGGGATGTAACTACCTTAAGTACAAGTACTTTGTTACTGTACTTAAGTACATTTTTCGTGTATCTGTGTATGTGTCCCTGTGATGGACTGGAAACCTGTCCAGGGTGTCCCCTGCCTCTCAAACATTGATGGCTGGACATGGGCACCAGTGACCCCTGCAACCTAAAAAAAGGAAGAAGCGGGTAAAGAAAATGGATGGATGGATGGATCATACCTTTGTGGATCGTCAGATACTTGTGTGTTTGTGTGACCACCACTGCAGCATCATCATCTCAATTGTTCTTAAATTTGCTTGGTTCTGTTCAGTTTGTAGATGATTTTTTTTTTTTTGCGTCCCACATTCCCAATATGCCATGAAACTGTGGGTCTCTACAGCCTGTAGAGAACTGCTGCAGACCCTGCCTTGTTTTGACTGCAGCCATTTTGGCTTTAAAATGTTTTAAATACCAATAAAAAAGCTGCAGTGCCGGCAACAGTCACAGTGTCAGATGTTTACAACTTGATTAACTGGTCATAGATCAAGGTCCGTAAAGAAAATTTGACATAGTAAAATGATGAACCTATCCACCTTATTCCTGGGGGCTCTACTGTATAAATGATTATGGGTACAACTTCCTTTCAGACAGGAAGTAGCAGTAAACATTGGTTAACCATGGTAGCAGAGCACGGACTGCGGTTTACTTGAAAGTAATTTGCATTCAGTAAAAACAAACAAAAAACACTGATTTTGTTTTGTTTACATTTATTTAACAAAAGCAAAGTTTACTAAAATAGCTGAATTCAGCTACATGTTGTTTTCTCGGCTGCAGAACAACCAGACCAAACTCAACCAGTGGCTACAACAACAGAGTTTTGAACACGAACCCAAAACAAAAAGAGTGTTTCTGTGAAAAGTGGTATAGTTTCCATCATCTACCTACAGATGAGGAGTTCAGAAGAATGTGGCTGAAAAATGTGAACTTGAAGAGACCGCTCAACATGCTGCATGTGTGCTCATTTCACTCTGTTGACAAACGGCAGACGGAGGAAAACCTGCATCTTACTTTGTGTCTGGACTACAATAAACCACGAGAATATCATGCTTGTTAGGCTGATTGGTGACTCTAAATTGACCCTAGGTGTGAGTGTGAGAGTGGATGGTTGTTTGGTGTGAGTGAGACAGGTCCCTCTTGTAAATGAGTCCCCGTGACTCAACGAGGCTAGCCTGTATAAATAAAGGTTGAATGAATGAATGAAAAGTACAAGTACTTTGTTACTGTACTTAAGTAAATTTTTTATGTATCTGTACTTTACTTAAGTAGAGTTAAATGTGGGTACTTTTTACTTTTACTCCACTACATTTTACATGAAGTATCTGTACTTTCTACTACACTACATGCGTTGAGTTACAAGTTACATTCATGTTGCATTTTTCAATTTATTTGTTAGTTTGAAAGTAACCAATGGAGAGAGGGGAGTTGGTCCATTGAATCACTGCAAAGTGGGCAGGTAACGTTAGTTCCACCTTCAAGAAGAGCTGGACCAATGATGTATGTTCTAGTATATACGTCATTGAGCTGGGAGCACCCACAGCACCACTAACACACCCAAAATGGATTCCACCGTGGAGAGTCAGCCAGAAGATACGCACCAAACCATGGCCTTATTGAAAGACTATTGAAATATTATTGAAATGTTATTGAAAGACTGTACAGCAGGACAGATTCTCTCTCCCAAAAGATCCAGACTGGACTCAAAAAACTTTGTAAACCAACTTCTTCTGAACTTGAACAAGAAATTCTTGCTCCAGTATTAAAATGTGTCAGTTCATGGGATGTTAGGAGACAAGAGATTTCTCTAAATGTCTCAACACTCGGGTCTACGTTTCGAAAATGTTGTCAGGAAGTTAAAATATTGTTCACTATTGATCCATTACAAGGTTGACTAGACAGTATTTTAACTAGAGTTGATGACAAACTGGAGTTGAAGTGATGCATTCCTTTGTTAGGTCTAATGCTCCTTTTTTCAAACAGACAACTTTTACTTACACAATAAAAACATGCAGTATCTGCAGCATTGTTGATTAAACTGGAACAACACTTTTAACATATTACAGAAAATGTACATACAGTAGGTAGACTTAATGATACTGTGTAGACCATTGCATTTGGTAGAACATTCAGCAAGTACTTTTACTTTAATACTTTAAGTATTTTTAAAAGCAAGTACTTATTTACTTTTACTTAAGTAAAAGCATTAATGAGGTACTTCTACTTTTACTAGCATACATTTTTGTCTGTTTATTTGTACTTTTACTTAAGTACAGCGTTTGAGGACTTTCTCCACCACTGAATATCAGGTATGATTTCAAGTGTATGGAGGTCAGAGCATTATAGTATTTGTTCATCTTCAGTTTTATGATTTTCTCTGCAATTAACCCAAGATAATTATAGCCTCAATGACTATCGCCCAGTAGCACTCACCCCCATCCTGATGAAGTGCTTTGAACGGCTAGTCATGAAAAGCATCACATCTGTCCTCCCTGACTCCCTGGATCCCTTCCAATTTGCATACCGACCTAATCGCTCAACCGACGATGCCATCTCCTCTGCCCTTCACACAGCTCTCACACATCTGGACACGAAGGACTCCTATGTTAGAATGTTGTTCATCGACTTCAGCTCGGCATTTAACACCATCATCCCCCAACAGCTCATCCATAAACTGGACAGTCTGGGGCTGAACACCTCAATGTGTAACTGGCTGCTAGACTTCCTGACCGGGAGACCACAGACAGTACGGATCGGGAGTAACACATCTAGCACCATCACATTGAACACAGGGGCCCCACAAGGATGTGTGCTGAGCCCCCTTCTATTCACCCTGCTAACACATGACTGCACACCATCGTACAGCTCCAACCACTTCATCAAGTTTGCGGATGACACAACAGTGGTAGGTCTCATCAGCAACAACGATGAGACGGACTACAGGAACGAGGTGAGCCGCCTGGCCTTGTGGTGCGGACACAACAATCTCACTCTCAACGTGGAGAAGACAAAGGAGATTGTTGTGGACTTCAGGAAGAGGGATGCCCAACCAGTGGCGGACTTAGACATTTTGGGGCCCCAGGCAAACCTTTGTAAAGGGGCCCTCCCCCAAGTCAGCCTAAATGTACCATTAGGCCCTGCCCTGAAGGTCAAAGATTTTCATGTTCATACTCTAATACTGGGAACTAGACGACAAAAAACAACCGTTTTTTTTCTCTACTTTAATAAGGTACAACTATCCTTTAAAGTCTTTTTGCAAAACATGTTTTATTATTGCAATAAAAGGCTCTAAATCAAGTCTTACACCAAAATTCAACAACACTAAATAAACACAAACGAATAGAGGGTAGATGTGAGCAATACAGTAGAAATACATTTTCCTAAATTAGAAGATTTTCACAACTGTTATATTACATATTCTGTAACAGGGAACAGTTGTTAGATCAATGTGAAAAAGTGAGTGTGTGTAGTTGAGATGTAGTACTTTGAGATGAATTCACACACTGGCTCGATATGAACAGCAAGATGTCCAGGCATGAGTCTTTTGGCCATAGTGCTGGATCATCTGCCAAAACACGACCACCAGAGAGTGAAGGGACTTCTTGACTCACATCAGGCTAAAAGGAAAAATAAGACATTATTACATTTAATACATGTGAAAGCTCTCATTTATCCAATTTTCCATAATTAAGACTGAACGTTTTGACTTCTTTTTAAACCTTAAGACTTGCACAGACTTTAACCTAAATGACTCAAATAATATCACTTTTCATTTATATCAATTTTTACATTTTAGATAACATTTTAATTTAGCAATCCTAGCCTTTTGATTCTGTTGTTTTAAACTAACAGTGGCATTTCTGTCCAAAGCAAACCAGTCATTATTAAAAAACACGTTTTTGCTATACTCTGAAAGCTATAAGTTGTGCTTTGTAATGTATTTAATGGAGGGACTATGGACCAAATAACAAAACAACAATAGTCTGATGAAGTTTTAACAGTCAAATATTTTGTAAAATGGTTGAGAAAAAAAAACAATAGATAACTGTGTAATATTTTAGATCTATTCTATTCAATGTATAGTCCGTATATTTTAATAATATAATAAACAAGCAGGGTAGGGAGGGAGCTTAAGTAGGTAAAATATAAACTTCCCTCTATTTCTCCTCGTTTAAGTCAGAAGATTTAGGCCGAATATCTTTTAATATTTTGATACAGAAAGAAAACATGAAAATAGTGGTTGTGTCAGCTGATTACTGTCAGGATTTCTTTTACCCAACCTACATAGTAATTCCTAAAACTCATACCTCATCTTCATCTTTGCCTTTAAGAGTCACTGCCTCGGAGGTATTCACTTCTTCCTGTCCGGTTCCCCCACACTTTCAATGGTCCGCCCGTCATTATCAGCCGTGGATTACGTTTCAGACCCATTAAAAAATGTTGTCAATTTTGTTAATGTAGAAACATAAGTTTTGTTTTTTTCACACTTTTTACGTTTTTGCGCTCCGCTTTCGTATCTTCGCTTCATCGTTTTTCTTCTCCTCTTGTCTTCCCGCTTCATCCTGCTCAAGCATACAGCACTTCCTGGATTTTTGTGTGATGTCATGATGGAATAGTCCATTTTAGTGGTGGGGGGGCAGAAATCAACCTTAAATCTTATTGCGTTTTTAATCTTCGTTTTCATCGTAACTATAATTATTTTATGTTAAACGTACATTAACAAGCAGGAGCAATGTTCGAGATGTAGGTGACTGGCCAGGGCGGGGCCCCGGCTGATTGGGGGCCCTAGGCAACCGCCTCTTTTGCCTTAATGGTAGATCCGCCTCTGGATGCCCAACATCCTCCTCTGACCATCAACAGCACCGCAGTGGAGAGAGTGGACAGCACCAAGTTCCTGGGAGTGCACGTCTCAAAGGACCTGTCCTGGAGCAGGAACACTGCAGCACTGGCAAAGAAGGCTCACCAGCGTCTCTACTTTCTCCGCAAGCTGAAAAGGGCTGGAGCTTCAACCCCCATCATGAGCACCTTCTACAGAGGTGCCATAGAAAGTGTCCTGACCAGCTGCATCACTGTGTGGTTTGGTGCATGTACTGCATCCTGCCGCAAGAGCCTCCAGCGCATTGTGAGAGCAGCTGAGAAGATCGTGGGCACCTCCTTGCCCTCACTGCAGGACTTACACAGCAAACGCCTCACTCGGAAAGCCCACCGCATGGCAGGTGATCCCACACACCCACTACACAGCTGCTTCAGACTGCTGCCATCAGGAAGGAGACTGAGGAGTCTCCAGGCTCGAACCAGCAGACTGAGAGACAGCTCTGTTCATCAGGCAGTCAGAATGCTAAACACTCTGCCTGCTCTGCCTCCCCTCCCATTTGAACTGCCTTAACACTAAAACTTTCTCACATACTATCACTCAACACAAAGTTTTTAACACTAGACTCTGTGTCACCAAACGGGTTTTCACTAAACTCTCGGTCATGTGCTCATACAGTTTGCACTACTTCTCATACTTGCACTAATGTCTGTATTACATCACTGCCTATAATCATAATACTGTTTACATTCTCTGTTTACATTTATTAATACTGTTTACTTTTATTACTACTGCTTACATGTAATTACTACTGTTTACATTTATTTACACTACTCTAATATCTACACCACTGCTGGTACATATACAGTGTGCTCTGAACGGTCTTATTTAGGGATGCCCAATGTGCCTTACTGCATATGCCACTTTTTGCCTCTACAACAACATCAACTACTACCTCATACATATACTGTGTACATTGACTCATACGCTGCTTTGCCACTTTGCAAATGTCAATGCTAGAAACCTTTAGTTTATTTTAGTTATACTTTTTATACTCTTTTTTTATACCACTATGCAAAAAAAAAAAAAAAAAAAACACAGGACAGTGTTAGTTTTACTATTTTTATGCTTATGTCTATTATTATATGTTTCAGTGTTTCAATGTTTAGATGTTTACTGTTGCACCGAGGGACTGAGAGAAACGCAATTTCGGTCCTGTGTATGTCCTGCACTGTACATATTGCAGATCTGACAATAAAGTTGACTTTGACTTTTGACTTTGAGATCAGTGATGGAGGACAAGGCTTTGGCTGGGATCTGTCTGCTTTAAAGTCAATAAGATTGTGTCCCAACTCTTTTAACAAAACACTACCAACCTTATTACTGTGTAGATACAGATACACCTCAGAGTTTTTTCAGGTTGTTTATTATGATCATATTCACTGTCAGAAGCAATGACGTAGCTAAATATGCTAGTAGATGTAATCTGCAGCCACTTCGCAGAGGTCTGACTTATATTGTCCTGTTTGAGCTCTGACAGCTGGTGTTCCTACACATTTAAATTAAATCTACATTTCTCGGAGAAATTACACTAGCTTGTACTGTTTGCACATAAACAAATGCTGGTTCCGGTCTGCGCCAGATGTCGCGCCCATAATTCATGCAAGGCAGCATGGGGGCTAGGAATAAGCTGGATTAACATTTTATATCAAACGGAACAAAGACTGAACTCATATACAGAATCGGAAAATGCAAAAGTCGACACATTTGGTTAAACACGGTCTCTATGGCACCAGTGTTGGATACCACCACCACGGTGACTGATGTTTATCCACATTGCAACAATGTTAGCTTCTACTGTCACCCATTGAGGCAACGAGTCAGCTATGACCCCTTTTTTTAAGGTTTAAGAAGTTGCATTCTTAGGCTAATATTACGGGAATAATACTGAAACACTAGATAATTATAAGACAATTAAACAAAACGTTATTGCCTAAGGAAAAATAGCTGAACTGGGTGGTAGTTAATGAATCTCATACCTTCCCAAGACAAATTCCTGGCTTCATTTTGATGATGTGTTCTTCATGTGGTTTTAAGCTCCACGCTAACAAGATTTCCTTGATAGAACAAGGACCTTAAATGATACATTTCACTAATAATTATCTTTATTGAACAGAATCAGAGAGAAAATACAAGTTACTGCTAAACATAATACAGAACGCCCGTCCACCTAAACATGTTCATTGGTATAAATTCAAAAATAACATGTGCAACAAACTCACTTGGTTCCTTCAGCTTTTATATTTACCATCTTCATTGTTTTAACATATAAAATATTAACTGTCATAAAAAATACACATACAGACTGATTTGAGTTACAAGGTTAGTCACAGAAGAATTACACATTTACTCAAATTTATTGATCACTTTAGTCCATCCAACTGAATCAGATAAAACAAAATCCCAGTAAGATTAACGTGTAGTTAGGGAGACTGGGGAGAACTGGTGTTTTTACACTTTAATATGACTCGCTTCATTCTTTAAAAAGCACAAGATGAGAGATGATCAGCAGTCAGTCAATAAAGTCTTTATTTCAGCAAAAAAAACGTCAAGTTTGATGAAAAATGTAGAAAGTGCAAAGCCACTTTCTATGTTTATATCCACAGTGATCAACGTGAAGTGCTTCATGAACAAAACTTATCTTGCTCCAAGCCCTTAGTCCTTGACGTTGGATCGAGGTGTGCTCTCTGGTTGCCTCAGCTGTGTTTGACATGAGCTATGATGAGCGGAGCTGCGTTCTTCCCTTCTTGCGTCAGACAGGGGCTGAAGATGGGATGCACGCTCTCACTGAAATTATCCTTGAAGGTGTAGAGATGTAGGCGCGCCCTCACATCGTAGAAAGAAAGCTGACCGGCTTCGTGGTCCAGGAAGATTCCTATTTTGCCGGGAAGACTGGGCAGCATTAGAGACAGGCGAGAAGCAGCCAGAGCTTTCACCTCCCCGTTCTTCAGCCACAGGCACCAGTACCCGCCTTCAGGGCTCAGGTTGATCTCGCCCTTGCGGCGGGCCGAAGCCTTGGCCACGCCGAGTGTCCAGGCTGTTTTACGCCCCACCTCCACTTCCCAGTAGTGTCTGCCAGAGCTGAACCCCTCTCGAGTCAGGACGAAGAGGGCTGGGTTAAAGTGCCGCGAACCCTCCGTGTGAGAAACTTTGCGCTCTTCGTATTTTACCTGCTGACCATCATCAGATACAACCAGGTTCTTCTGGGCAGTGGACGGGTCCAAATTCAGTTCACCTGGGTAGAACAAAGCAAAATAAGAGTCTGGCAGATCATTTATGTTCATCTTCACATGTGTTAAATGGAGAAGTTTGCACACCTGAAGCATACAGCCATAGGAAACAGAAAGGTCACCTGTTTTCCTTTCTATGGTATCAGGACATATGAGCATCTGGTTTTCATCAGGCTCTAAAAATGACTTAAAGAGGTCCTCAACACACTGTGAAACTGTAACTCCGCCCCCAGACCAGATTCAAAATCCCTCATGAAAATGGGAGTGTCGAGAGACATGGAGGGGAGGAGGTGGGTGGTTGAACTGTGTTCACGCCCCCTCTAGCAACAAACTAAAACTCCAGCAAACAACTTACAGCAAGCAAAAACAAAGAATATGTAGATGTATTTATCTACTGTACTGTATTCTCACCCGATCTATCCAAAACAAAAGGCCTAAAAAATAATAATAATAATAATACCACAAGGTATTCCATGACCAGGGTTCAAACCTGGGTCTATCGCATCCCAAACCTGCACCTACACCATTGCCCTATCGTGGCATTTATGCATTTTTTGTCCATTGCAATATAAGAAAGCAAACACAACCAGATAGTTACGATGTAGTGAGAAGTATTCCTAAAATAAATAAGTTAAAATATACAAATAACTAGCCTGGCCCTCGCCATTCCTGCACAGCTCCGCTCAATTCTATTTCCCTTCACTGCTGGGTCTGGGATTTGTCTCATAGACAACGATTTCTCCGGTCGATTTTTGACCGGACCAATCAGAGAACAGAAGGCAGATTGGCGGATTACCGGACCAATCAGAGAACAGAAGGCGGAGTTTTGAACGACGTTGACTGACGTCGTCAGTTAAAATGGCTGCCGCCACGAAGGAATTTTCCAGAAAACAAGGTAAAAAACTATTATTTCTTTCCTGAGAAAAACTATATTTCTTAGCTGACGTTATATCAGAAGTGTTCCTGAGCTTAACAGTTCCTAAATCAATTCACGAAATGGTCAAATCTGCTGGATTTAAATAGTTTCGGTTTGACATTTTCCAAACAGCCTCAGGGTGCGCTACGAAAATAAATGATAAAAAATCGAATTTTATCTCAAATGTTTCATCCAGGCCAACAGTCAGTAAATTAAAGACATATAATTACACACTGGTAGCAGAAAAAATATCCACCGAGTGGTTTCTGAGCTTTTTATCTGAATAGCCTGGACCTCGCCAGGCTAAGCTAACAAAACTCCGCCTTCTGTTCTCTGATTGGTCCGTTCAAAAATCGAACGGAGAAATCGTTTTCTATGGGAGGAATGCCAGACCCTAGTCAGAAGCAAAGTGAAGGACAGGGTGTGGTTTTAACCAGGCTAACAAATAACTAGTGCCATTCCAAAAACTATAATACTTATGCTCTGCTGCAGAGCTTTTCCGGCATGCAATGTACCACTTCCATATAAGGTATGAACTGCAGCGAGGACCTTTCATCTCTGCAGGGGATTGGCTCTGCTGGAACCACTTTTGTGACGTCAGAGTGTACAAGACACGTCAGAGTGAACAGTCCTTGACCAATAAGAAAAGTAAGCTGCAATACCTATGTTCAACCCATAGGGTTACCGTAAACACGTCTTTAGACCAAATATTGCCAATTTAAACTAATACGCACAAATATATGAAGATTAACACAGACATAGTGCTATACAACATTCTGGACACATTCTAGGGATTTTATCAGCTAAAAAAGTTAATTTGGAGTTTAGTTCCTCTTTAAATTCAATCTCAAGTACACAAAAACACACAATTAATTCCACCGAGTTGCACTTTAAGAAATACTTTTCACAAATGAGCAACTTTACAGACAGCTCCAACAAAGTTGTCAGGTCCTCTGGATGGTTTTTTTTTTGTTGAAACGTTTGGTCTTTCATCCAGACTTTCATAAACTTTGATGTTTTGAACCACTTTGGCTGCCTCAGAAGAGTTGACGAGGGGGAAGGCGGACTCCAGAGGCCATCTACCTTATCACCATCAAACTGCTTGGCCCGCTATATGTGAGTGTGTTGCTTGTGAGACTGAGTTTGTTGCGGCTCCTCGGACTGATGAAGTCCTTTGGATGAAAGACGAAACTGTTATTAATATTTTATCTAGACTGACCCTGGGTTTTTGATCTGCTCAGAGACGGATTATATTGAAATATGACCCGGTTCTGACTGGTTTAAACAGGGCTAGCGACTCTAAAAAGAGTTTCCTAGGGATTCAATATCCGTCAAGGAATAGAGTTTTTATTTCTTTATTTATTGGCTCGCTGCATCATGTAGAAAGGCTTTTTGTGCACTGTTTTTCCTGACACATCAGACCACATAAGATCACTGAGATCACACTTGGTCCGCCGTCCGGCCCCTTATCCACGTGATAGGCTGTGCTCCCCTCTGCGAAGGAGTCTAGAACCTATTTATCTGTAATGACATGTGACATCTGGCTCTTCTCGTCCAGGATCTTGCGTCGAAATTGTATTGGAGGCCAGCGCTGTAATGGTATCTTTTTCCTGCCTTGAGTTAATACAATTGGTAAAACTGAATTCACGTTTTCCTTGATTTACTGAGATAGTGTGAGTTACTACTTTTGAGGGCGCTCCGAACCGGGTGCCTCCGGAGCTGGAGGTGGGCCTGGGGTCTGAGATAAGACCCGCAGGACACACACTGACCAGCAACACGTTTCAACAAAAAGAAAGCGTCCAGAGGACCTGGCTTAACTTTGTTGTGTTTTTTTTAACCCGGATTACTGAGCATGAACTTTGACGTTATACAGACAGCTGTTAAAACAAGATGGCAGCAAGATTTAAAGTAAGTTTTCAAAGATTTATCTGATTGAATGAGACTTTTGGTACAATAATGTTCTTGGACCGATAAAACCAAAGAAAAAAATCTTCACCCAAAATGCCCAGTGCCATAAATGAAAAAAAAAAAGGCAATCACAAACACCTCCGCGGCCGTGGTGTAGTGGTAATGGCAGTCGTCTCCCGATCGGAAAGTTGGCGGTTCGACTCCCGGGACCCGCACCATGTGTCGTTGTGTCCTTGGGCAAGACACTTAACCCTGAGTTGCTCCCAGTAGGACTGGAAAGCACCTTGCATGGTAGTCTGCCGCCACCGGTTTATGAATGTGTGTAGCATTCAATATATGTGTAGCACTTTGAGATTTTCAGTAATGAAAAGTGCGTTATAAATTGAATTAATTATTATTATTATTATTATTATTATTACCTCAAACCATCAAGCATGGCGGTGGAGGGTTGATGGTTTGGACTTGTTTTGCAGTAGAAGACTTTACAAGAAGTTAGCTTGGAAAACTTTTAAAACCTGTTAAATACCAGATCAGTTATATTATATCCAGATAGATAAATATGCATACCGCGAGAACCGATCAACAGAGGACGCCATCTCCTCTGTGGTCCACACTGCTCTCACCCACCTGGATCAGAAGGACTCATACGTGCGTCTGCTCTTTGTGGACTTCACATCTGCCTTCAACACCATGATCCCCCAAACTCTGATAGACAAACTATCCACACTTGGACTAAGCCCCTCCATTTGTAACTGGGTACTAGACTTCTTAACAGACAGACCACAGTCCGTGAAGATCCACAACTTCTCCTCCTCCACCATCACCCTCAGCACTGGCTCTCCTCAAGGATGTGTGCTGAGCCCTCTTCTGTTCACTCTGCTCACATATGATTGTACAGCCACACATCCAGGCTGTCATATTGTTAAGTTTGCAGATGATACAGCTGTGGTGGGATGCATCACAGATAATGATGAATCCAGCTACAGACAGGAGGTGGAACATCTGGAGAGCTGGTGCAAAGAGAACAACCTTCACATGAATGTGAAGAAGACGAAGGAGATGATTGTGGACTTCAGAAGGAACAAACACACCCACACCCCACTGTATATAGGTGGATCTGCGGTGGAGGTGGTCTCCAGCTACAAGTACCTGGGTGTACACTTGAATGATAACCTCAGCTGGAGCAACAACACCACCAGCCTGATCAAGAAAGGACATCAAAGACTCTACTTCCTCAGACGGCTGAGACGAGCTGGTCTGAGAAGCTCAGTCCTCACCTCGTTCTACAGGTGTGCAGTGGAGAGCGTCCTGTGCTCCAGCATCAACGTGTGGCATGGAGGCTGCACAGTTGCAGAGAGGAAAGCTCTACAGAGAGTGGTGAAGGCTGCACAGAAGTCTGTGGGAGTCAGTCTCCCCACCATCACAGACATTTACACCTCCAGATGCAGAAAAAGAGCCACCTGCATCATGAAAGACCTCACTCACCCAGCACACTCACTCTTTGCACCACTCCCCTCGGGACGGAGGTTGAGGAGCATCAAATGTAGAACCACTAGACTGAGGAACAGCTTCTACCCTGAGGCTGTCAGACTCATGAATAAATAAATAATAAGAATAAACACTGCAAAATGTCACATCATGTTGATACTGATCTGTTTCTTGTTGCTGCGTTCATCTGTGACCATCTGCTCATAATGACTCATGTTCGTGCTGCTGTTTATAATGATGTTTTTCTACTACATTAGGGCTTAGTGTATTACTAGCTGATGTCTCTCTTAGTTAATCCTAGATGTTATTATTGTTTTTCTCTTGCATTTGTTGTTGGATGTAACTGGGACCCTGTGTACATAATCTCGTTTTCAACACATGTACTACATGCGTTGCAAATGACAATAAATTCTCTCTGACTCTGACTCTGACTCTGATAAAGATAAGATTGGGGGCAGCTGTGGCTGAGTGGTTATAGAGCAGTCATCCTCCAATGGGAAAGTTGGGGGTTCAATTCCACCATCAGTCACATGGTGAAGTATCCCTGGGCAAGACAATGAACACCTCATTGCCGCAGATGTGTGTCCCATCAGTGTCTGGATGTGATCTAAAGCTCTGATTAGTCTCTACAGAATCAGAAAAGCTTTGTAGAGATCTAGTATGAATGGGTAAATGAGAGTGCAGATTGTGTTTAAAGAAATTTGAGTGTCTTGATTACCATAGATGGAAAAGCAGTATACCATAACTGTATTTATAAAGCACTTAAAATAGCAACAAAGCCAACCAAAGTGCTGTACAGCAAAAACAAAACAAGACAAAGGACTATATAAGTACAGTCCATTTTTCATAAAACCGGAGAATTAAAAGTGGCTGGACTTTGTATTGTTTGTGTCTCTGACTGCACCTTAAGCATACGTCAAAGTTCATGCACAATGAACTTTGGGTAGAAAAATCCAACAAAGTTAAGTCAAATCCTCTGGACGGGTTCTTTTACTTGAAACGTTTCAACAAAAAGAAACCATCCAGAAGACCTGACTTAACTTTGTTGGATTAAGTTTAGATGGTTATGAGTGGAATAATTTTAGATCTGCAACAAAAAAGTGATGCCACCTTGTGGTCCTTTCTGAGAACTGGAAATTTGAACAAAAGTCTCTCTAGAGAAAAACAGCCCAAAGCAGCATTGTGACCCCAAAGAAAAAGTGAAGGTTTGACTTACTGGCATAGTTCTGCACTTTTCGTAGCTCTGAGAAAAAGAAAAGAATAAAACAAAGACAGTCATCAGGGCATTTGTCAGGTTTGATTGGTGCTGGTGTTAAACACACAGCTGGAGTCCACAGCTGGAGATGTTCATGACATACGCTGCTGTCAATCAGCTGAGTCCATGTGGCCGAGCTGCGGCATCCGCACTTCCTCCTTCTGTCAGACATCTTGTGTGTGTAAATGTTTCAGAGTAATTATGCAACGATGGGTAACTTCCCTCCTACAGAGAGCGCAATCAGTGACCTACAAATCTCTGATGGAGACTTAGCATAGTATGCTTTTTTTGTTTTAATCGTACAAAGGGAGGATGGGTTCTCCTGTAGTTTTGCATAGAGAAGCCAAATGGGACAAAGCAAATGGTGTTTCAGAGAGAATTTAGATTAGTGACGACTTATTGGAAAAACAAAGGCAGCATTTTATTTTATT
>JBBPBX010020740.1:0-33796 GCA_038048925.1 Garcialebias charrua | reverse complement strand
TTTACATGGGTGATGAGCATGGTGTAGTATGGCTGCATCTCCCATGTAAATTCTTATGTGGGGGGGTGTTACATGCCCCAGGCATGTAATTTATTTTAGTAAGAGAACAAAATTGTTTAAAGGTTTTTTGAAGTTTTTGTTTAAAGATTTAGAGGTTGTGCATGAGCTGTTTAGGGGCTGTATGAGACTTAATTGATTGCAACTGGTGCTCATTAGCTGTAGGTGGAGGTAGTTGCTCTCTCTCTCCCTTTATTAGGTCCAAGCCACACAGCAGAGAGTGGTTCAAGCAAGCAGAGGGGTTCCAAGTGAGAGTGGCAGCAGGAGGAGATCCATGCTGCATGAGGAGCTGAGGTTCCAGCAGCCCCAGAACCAGACGCTGATGAATGAGCAGCTGATCCAAGCAGCTGCAGCAGTCTGGGATGAAGGAGCATCAGGCCTGATGAAGAAACAGCAGACCTGATGATGAAGCAGCAGCAGCAGAAGCTGAACAGAGGTCTGCAGCAGCAACAGCAGCAAAAGCAGCAGCAGTGTGAAGAGGAGCCATGAAGCCATCTGTTTGATGAGCTGTTTGGAGCCATTTGAGGTGGCCGTTTGATGAGCTGTTTGGAGCCATTTGAGGAGGCCGTTTGAAGCCTGATGAGGAGGCCATGTGACGAGCCGTTTGGAGCCATTTGAGGTGGCCGTTTGATGAGCCATTTGAGGAGGCCGTTTGTGAGCTGTTTGGAGCCATTTGAGGTGGCCATTTGATGTTGTGGTTTAACCCACTTGAGGAGGCTGTTTGATGAGCCATTTGAAGAGGAAGCAAAACCTTCCGTTGTGACCTGCTGCTGCATGTGTGAAGAGGAGGAAGCTGGAGTGAGACCTGCTGATGTGTGTTAAGAAGAGGAAGCTAATTCCCTCTGTTGTGGAGACCTGCTGGTTGATGAAGACCAGGAGTCGTGAGTGTCCTGCTGGACTTTGAGTTTTTTTATTAATCATCCAGAAGCTGGTTTTTAAGAAGTGCAACTTTTTTCTTTAATCACCATTTTTTTTAGGACACAGACTCCAGAGAGCCTAAAATAAACTTTGTTTTTTTTAACATCCTTTCTGTGTCTGGTGTCCTTGTGTGCTACGTGCCTTCGGGTCGTAACACCATCTGCTCCCCCGGGAACCCTAGACAGCAGCTCTCTGCTCCACACAGAAGGCTGTGGTTGCTCGGTGGTCTGTGGTTGTGTCAGGAAGGGCATCTGGCATAAAAACAACTGCCAAATCTTCGTGCGACTAGATCGCTGTGGTGACCCCTAACGCAGGGAAAAGCCGAAAGAAAAAAAAAAAAAAGTGACAGAGACGTTAACTTAGTTTGATATGTCAAAGACACTACCATTTATTTAAAATAAATCAACTAAATTAACACCATTACACTTGATTGTCATGATTTCACTTTCTTTCAATTTAACACGTCAGCACAGTTAGATTACAACACAACAGACCTAAATACAGGGTGTTAACATATTTAGTCTGAGGCTCTATGACTTAATTAGTTTCCAGCTTAGAATTGAGGGAAAGGAGATAGGAGGAAGATGGAGAGATGGTTTAAAGGAAATTGTCTTGAGCATGTTACCAAAAGTGACACTTTCCATCCGACTTCTGCTAAACCCCAGGTACGTTTGTAAACAGCTCTTTACCTTTTGACGACAGCCCGGTAAGAGAGAAGACCTTGTAGCTTTTCAGATGCACGGGTCCTTGTGGGAACCAGTACCTCTGAGCAGGTTATTCGTTTACCTTCCAACGTCTCCTGGTTTCGCGTTGGTCATCAGAAAATGCGTCCGCTCCTGGCCTCTGACTTCAAGATAACTTATTCCAGGAAGGAATAAACAAAGTTTTGAGCTTACGCTCGTTCGAAGTGGACTCATAACAGCATGTTATTAGTCCTTAGCTGGATGACAAGTCCTTAGCGTGTGACTGAGTTCATCCAGCTCTTTGGGAAAAGTTCACATCTCTTTGAAGTTCCCAGCAGACTCATCAGTTCCAGCAACAGCTTAGAACTTAATAGAAGGATCAAAGAAAATGAGAGAGACTTGTCTCTTTTTCATTGGTTCAGAAGAAGCAGTCGAGCAGTTCATTTGTTATCACGATTCAAGGTTACAGCCAGAGCAGAGGGAAATTGTTTAGGAAAAGTATCTGAGTGAAGAGACTTTCAGACGCTAGATGAGAGTTTTAGCTGAAACTCAACAAAAACAATTTCCGTGTAAGTCAGTTTGACCTTTTATCTGAACTTTGACACCCTTTCATTTGATCAAGTAACACAGTCATGCTTCATATTAAAAGAATAACAGCATATAACATATATCATGAAAATGACAAAAGTTATTCTTTTGATTACATTAGAATAAAATCAAAGATAGAAATAGTCTCTTTTGGTGACTATGTTCTCAGATTACAACTAATGGAATAATTTGTAGTAAATGTCTTGCTTTACTGAGAGGTCAGTAAAGGTCATCTCTGGAACAGTTCAAAAATACACAGGTGTATCAAAGTGGACACGGTCATGCCCACTACATCTCCCCCCTTTTGGAAGCCATCGCCAGTCCTTGGGGATGGGGTCCAACACGAAAGGAACATTGAACTGTCTCTGATCTTGAAGTAATCCAGCAAGTGGAAGAAGAAAAATCAAAAATTATAATCCCATAAAGTTTTAGGAAATTCCATACTGTTCGGAGGTAATCCCATTGCGGTAAGCTTTTAATCCCTTGGAAAACTGAGTCTGTTAACTCTTGGAAAACAAAGTCTGTGATCCTTTGGAAAACAAAGTCTTATAATCCACAGCGGTAATTCCACAGCAGTAATTCCACAACGATTAGTTTTGTTGATTGATCAGCAACAATTGTTTTCATAATCAGCATGTAGAGGGGATCCCTCGATTGACGCAGAGGAGGCGACCCTTGGATGAAGGTTGAAGACCAAGCGTTGGAGCTGCAGGTCCCCACATCGAAGGTTGTTGGCTGGTTGGTTCCAGTCAGTGCCACTCTGGTTCTATGTGTCATGCAATTATGTGGTTTTTAGGTGGGCTTATGATTGGGATTTTACATTAGCCTTACCTATATGCACCTGGTATGTAAGCTATCATGGTTTAGATCAGCTACAATTACCAATTAAGGGGTGGATCAATTCTGTAAAATTAGATATAGGGATCTATACCTATAAAATTTTGGAGGGCTTCTGTAACGAAGGCCTCTTCTTCCAAACTATTCCTCCATTCATTACTTAGTTTAGGTTAAACTAAAATAGAAAAATGAAATATAGTTTGATCTAAATGTCTGTTGTCTTTTAGACGAACGACGTAGGATTTGGTATTCCTAATAAATTTTGAAGTCTATGGCGAGACTCATCAAAATGAATAGATAATCTAGAATAGAAACGATCGAATCGGTTCAATTTAGAAATTATGAGACCAGTGTAGTTTATTGTACCTTGAGTAGCTTTAAACTACATTGACTCTTCGACGATTGAGATTTAACAAAACGAACTGCATGTTGGCATAGTTAAATCCATATCATTCATTAACCAATGTTAATACAAAACCTTTTTGGCTGGGAGTGTTCAGAACCAAAACAATATCTCAACTAATGACAACAGTAATGACTAAACAACAAGGAAACAACGTTTCACTGCTTCGACACACTCTTGTCGTCAGATTCCAAAGTGCAACACACAAGAAAACAGGTCTCAACTTTATGACCGAGGTCAAATTAAATCTCGTGGATTTAAACGGTTGTTAAGGTTAGTTTTTGTTGTGGGTTTTAGGCTTAGCGTTTCTAAGTTCAAATTGGACAATGCGACTTATAGGGTGGGAAATATCGGTAGTTTAAACCTGATTAGTTTATTTACTAACTTGTGTTTGGACGACCTTATTATCCCATGAAGTCGGTGAGTTTGTGAGATCTTTGTCTTTTGTGGAGTCATTGAACGCCTTGTAAGGTTTGATCTGATTTCGATGTACCCATTTAGCAATTGGCTCTTTGCGGCCTTTGCTGATTTTGATTTCGTAGACGACTGAGGACACTTTGTCTGTTATCAGATGAGGTCCAGTCCACCTGGGCATTAGTTTGCGGGCGAGAGTTCCGGTCTCGGACCCTCCTTTCCCGGTTGCTGGGGCGAACGTATAGTACCAGACTCTGTCTCCCACTTGGAGTTCATTGTGAGAGGCCTTTTGGTCATAGTACGCCTTACGTCCTTCAGCGGATTTTTCCAGGTTTTTCTGGGCGAAAGCAAAAGTGTTTCTGAGGTGTACATTCAAATCTTTGTCTTTGGCATGGCCTAACATCACCCCCCTTTGGTCATGGGGGACCACGAACACAGGTGAGGACGTCCGTCCATGGGCACAAGTTAGGATGCCACCGTTTAGTTTAAGCTGTTCGCGCAGCCGAGAGAAGACGGTACCCAGGAATCGTTTAGGTTTTGGCCAACGTATCTTCATATGTTTACCTCTTTCCGTGTAATTTAGGTGTGTCTCAAATGTCAGTGCAGTCGCAGGTGTGTCTGATTGTACAGACTGCGACGGGTCACTGTCGTTGTGTGTGTCTTCCCACCTCTCGACTGAAGAGGGGCTCTTTGAGTCTGTAAAAACTACTCAGATACGTGACATCAACCAATCAATCACAGCGCTTGTAGTTCTTTCCCCAAGCAATCGTGGTGAATGTAGTTTTATTACCATCAACCAATGCAGTGCCGGAAATGACGACAAAAGTGGGCTGGCCGCATCGGCGTGCGTCCCCACTTCAGTGAATCAGCGCTTTACAGATACGAGACGTGATTGACAGATCACAACTCTCTTTTTATCCAATCACAGCTCATAAACAAACATGTAGGACACGTCGCTGTAACGTTAGCTTAGCACAGCAGAGCGCAACTTTATAGACTCTTAATCATCTCAAACGCTTCAAATTAACTCCCCAAAACTCTGAAACATGGCAATCACATTTAAAACAGGCACAACTTAGCTACGCTCAGTAACCAGCACGTCAACTGTAACACGACACGGACTCCCTCGGAGCCGCGTTCAGGTCAGTTCCGTCCACTTTAAAGGAGCAGAACTCGGGTTTCAGAACCACTATCCGACAACGTTTCAACAGTAATATGCTTCTTTGACCTGCTCTAACATGTAAAATACCAGCACAGCAATCTTTTTGATGTTAATAATAGCTCTTCAGGCTTTTGACTCGGCGGTCAAACAAAGCTTTGTACAGGAGTCTGCGTGAACTGGACCGAACCAGAACCCCCACAGACCACGGGCTGACAAAACCTCACCTAAAAGCTTCCAACAGCGTGTAACAGAGTTGAAACAATAATAATCTCTCAGCTTCAAATGATAAAAACATGCATAATCTGCCTGTCTTGAACACTTCCAGCCAAAATTATTATCCTCAGAGTTTAAAACTTGGATCCTAATATGCAAACATGACGTTACAGTTCATGAGAGACCACAGATTTATGAATAATCTTTCAGAAAACTTGTACGGGCCACCAGATGAAGTAAACATGCGGGAGACCATATATTGTGTCTTTAAACACATATAGTGCCATCCAGATGTAAAGGATTTTAACAGGGGTCAGTATTAAGCTGACCTCTTTATCCTTAATTAATTTACTTATTCAGATTGAATAGTAATTTCACGGATTCTTTCTTTTTCAGTTTACCCAATATTTCTGTGATCTTTATGATGGATAAATAAATAAAGCCATTAAGTGACAGAGACGTTAACTTAGTTAACAATCAGACACACCTGCGACTGCACTGACATTTGAGACACACCTAAATTACACGGAAAGAGGTAAACATATGAAGATACGTTGGCCAAAACCTAACTTAATTTAATACGTGTCGCTGTGATGGACTTGAGACCTGTCCTGAGTGTCCCCTGCCTCTTGCACAATGACTGCTGGACATGGGCACCAGTGACCGACATGGGCACCAGTGCCCATGCCCAGCGAACCAGTGGATTAAATATAATAATAATAATATAAATAATATTGAACATCAGATCCATTTCCTCTAAATCCATGTTAGTTAATGACCTGATAACTGATTTATTCTCATCCATCATCCATCCATCAATTTTCTTCCGCTTATCCGGGGTCGGGTTGCAAGGGTAGCAACCTAAGTAGGGAGGCCCAGACTTCCCTCTTCCCAGCCACTTGGAGCAGCTCCTCTGGGGGAATCCCAAGGCATTCCCAGGCCAGCCGAGAAACATAGTCCCTCCAGCGTGTCCTGGGTCTTCCTCTGGGTCTCCTCCCGGTGGGACATGCCCGGAACACCTCACCAGGGAGGCGTCCAGGAGGCATCCTAACCAGATGCCCGAGCCACCTCAACTGGCTCCTCTCGATGTGGAGAAGCAGCGGCTCTACTCCGAGTCCCTCCCGGATGACTGAGCTTCTCACCCTATCTCTAAGGGAGAGTCCAGACACCCTGCGGAGAAAACTCATTTCAGCCGCTTGTATCCGAGATCTCGTTCTTTCGGTCATAACCCAAAGCTCATGACCATAGATGAGGGTGGGAACGTAGATCGATCGGTAAATTGAGAGCTTTGCCTTTTGACTCAGCTCTCTCTTCACCACGACAGACCGGTACAGCGCCCGCTTCACTACGGATGCTGCACCTATCCGCTTATCGATCGCACGCTCCAGTTTTCCCTCATTCGTGAACAATATTATTAATATTATTATTAATAATAATAATAATTAATTCAATTTATAACGCACTTTTCATTACTGAAAATCTCAAAGTGCTACACATATATTGAATGCTACACACATTCATAAACCGGTGGCGGCAGACTACCATGCAAGGTGCTTTCCAGTCCTACCGGGAGCAACTCAGGGTTAAGTGTCTTGCCCAAGGACACAACGACACATGGTGCGGGTCCCGGGAGTCGAACCGCCAACTTTCCGATCGGGAGACGACTGCCCTTACCACTACGCCACGGCATAAGCATAAAATAGTAAAACTAACACTGTCCTGAGTTTTTTGCATAGTGGTATAAGAGTATGAAAATTTACACCAACTCTAAAACTAAAACATTAAACATTTAATGAACATAATACTGTCCTGAGTTTTTGCATACTAGTATAAAAAAGAGTATAAAAAGTATAACTAAAATAAACTAAAGGTTTCTAGCATTGACATTTGCAAAGTGGCAAAGCAGCGTATGAGTTAATGTACACAGTATATGTATGAGGTAGTAGTTGATGTTGTTATAGAGGCAAAAAGTGGCATATGCAGTAAGGCACATTGGGCATCCCTAAATAAGACCGTCAGAGCACACTGTATATGTATCAGCAGTGGTGTAGATATTAGAGTAGTGTAAATGTAAACAGTAGTAATTAAATGTAAGCAGTAGTAATAAAAGTAAACAGTATTAATAAATGTAAACAGAGAATGTAAACAGTATTATGACTATAGGCAGTGATGTAATACAAACATTAGTGCAAGTATGAGAAGTAGTGCAAACTGTATGAGCACATGACCGAGAGTTTAGTGAATAACCCGTTTGATGACACAGAGTCCAGTGTTAAAATCTTTGTGTTGTGTGGTAATGTGTGAGAAAGTTTTAGTGTTAAGGCAGTTCAAATGGGAGGGGGGGCAGAGCAGGCAGAGTGTTTAGCATCCTGACTGCCTGATGAACAGAGCTGTCTCTCAGTCTGCTGGTTCGAGCCTGGAGACTCCTCAGTCTCCTCCCTGATGGCAGCAGTCTGAAGCAGCTGTGTAGTGGGTGTGTGGGATCACCTGCCATGCAGTGGGCTTTCCGAGTGAGGCGTTTGCTGTGTAGGTCCTGCAGTGAGGGCAAGGAGGTGCCCACGATCTTCTCAGCTGCTCTCACAATGCGCTGGAGGCTCTTGCGGCAGGATGCAGTACATGCACCAAACCACACAGTGATGCAGCTGGTCAGGACACTTTCTATGGCACCTCTGTAGAAGGTGCTCATGATGGGGGTTGAAGCTCCAGCCCTTTTCAGCTTGCGGAGAAAGTAGAGACGCTGGTGAGCCTTCTTTGCCAGTGCTGCAGTGTTCCTGCTCCAGGACAGGTCCTTTGAGACGTGCACTCCCAGGAACTTGGTGCTGTCTACTCTCTCCACTGCGGTGCTGTTGATGGTCAGAGGGGCATGTTGGGCATCCTTCTTCCTGAAGTCCACAACAATCTCCTTTGTCTTCTCCACGTTGAGAGTGAGATTGTTGTGTCCGCACCACAAGGCCAGGCGGCTCACCTCGTTCCTGTAGTCCGTCTCATCGTTGTTGCTGATGAGACCCACCACTGTTGTGTCGTCCGCAAACTTGATGAAGTGGTTGGAGCTGTATGATGGTGTGCAGTCGTGTGTTAGCAGGGTGAATAGAAGGGGGCTCAGCACACATCCTTGTGGGGCCCCTGTGTTCAATGTGATGGTGCTAGATGTGTTACTCCCGACCCGCACTGTCTGTGGTCTCCCGGTCAGGAAGTCTAGCAGCCAGTTACACATTGAGGTGTTCAGCCCCAGACTGTCCAGTTTAAGGATGAGCTGTTGGGGGATGATGGTGTTGAATGCCGAGCTGAAGTCGATGAACAACATTCTAACATAGGAGTCCTTCGTGTCCAGATGTGTGAGAGCTGTGTGAAGGGCAGAGGAGATGGCATCGTCGGTTGAGCGATTAGGTCGGTATGCAAATTGGAAGGGATCCAGGGAGTCAGGGAGGACAGATGTGATGCTTTTCATGACTAGCCGTTCAAAGCACTTCATCAGGATGGGGGTGAGTGCTACTGGGCGATAGTCATTGAGGCATGCGGGCGTTGCCTTCTTTGGGACAGGGATGATGGTGGTGGCTTTGAAACAGGTGGGGACGACGGCCTGGCTCAGTGAGATGTTAATGAGATGTTTTGATCCACAACTCACCTTTGAAAGCCATGTGAAGCATCTCTGTAAAACTTCTTTTTTTCATCTTCGAAATATTGCAAAGCTTCGGTCTACACTGTCCTTCACTGATGCAGAAAAGCTCGTCCATGCCTTTGTCTCCTCCAGACTGGATTACTGCAATGCACTTCTCTTCAAGATTCCTGGCAAGAACATACAAAAACTACAGTATGTCCAAAACAGCTGCCAGGGTCCTGATGAGAGTGCGTAAGTATGAACACATCACTCCTGTACTGCGTTCACTACACTGGCTTCCTGTTTCTGCCTGGATCACTTACAAAATGTATCTGCTCACCTTCCAGTGCCTGTACGGTAATGCACCATCCTATTTAGTCAAGTCAAAGTCAAAGTCAACTTTATTGTCAGATCTGCAATATGTACTGTACAGGACATACTCAGGACCGAAATTGCGTTTCTCTCAGTCCCTCGGTGCAACAGTAAACATCTAAACATTGAAACACTGAAACATATAATAATAGACATAAGCATAAAATAGTAAAACTAAAAAGACTAGTAAAACTAAAAGAACTTCTCACTCCTCACTGTCCTTCCCACACTCTCCGCTCTTCCAACACTCATCTTCTTCTCACTCCTCACTCTCCGCTCTTCCAACACTCATCTTCTTCTCACTCCTCACTCTCTGCTCTTCCAACACCCATCTTCTTCTCACTCCCAGGTCTCGGTCTCGCACAATGGGAGACCGGGCTTTCTCCTGCGCTGCCCCTCGGCTGTGGAATGCCCTGCCCTCATATCTGAGGGCCCCACAGACCCTGACATGTTTTAAAAAAGGTCTTAAAACCTTTCTTTTTATCCAGTTTTTTAATTAATTAATTGTGCTTTTGTTTTTATTGCACCCAGTTTTTATTTGAGTATTTTATCTGCATTTTGTGAATTTAAAGTTTTTGATGCGATCATCTGTGAGGCTCCATCCTCTTGGTTGTTCCTCCTCTTGGTTGTATTTATGGTTGATTTTTATCTTGATGTTATTTAATGTTCATTGTAGCACTTTGAGATCTGTTTTGTATGTAAAGTGCATTATCAATAAAAGTTATAATAATTATTATTATTGTAGCGCTCCACTACAATGATCACGATGTGGTTACAGGTGTTTGTTACCTGTGTTTCAGGTCTCCTGTCAGGATGTCACACTCTTCTGTTGAAGGTAACAAACATTTCAATGGTCCCAGTTTAGTTTTCTCTCTCTCACTGTGACCTGTGGTTCTGTCAGGTGACCAGAAGATTGTGGAGCTTACCAGCAGGTGAGGGAACGTGTGTGTGAGTGTGATCAGAAAGATGGACAAAGTCTGAAAGGCCAGGTGAGATGACCAGTCTTCTGTGTTTGACAGAATGTGGGCGGAGTCTGAACCAGGTCCATCTAGGGATCCGTCAAGCCGTCAGGGTTATTGTGGATACTGCAGAGTCCTGTACAACAACCTGGACCAGGTAAATACACACCTGAGTCTCTTCATGTGACTGAACTGTTAAGTCAAATGATGACATCATCATGTGTGTGCGTTAAAGCACCTGTCAAGTCTTAGACACCTGGATTCTGTGCGGACATCTTCCAGAGGCTCCACCTCTGTATCCTCCACCTGCAGCAATGAAACCAGACTGACGCTGCTAGAGCGCTTCCTGCAGGACGTCCTCCAGCACCACCCGCACCGCTACGACGACCCCAGGTGAGTAACACAGACACACCTGCGCACACATACCTGCACAGGTGAGTATCAAGTCAAACTGTTTACCTGTTTGTTTACCAGTTTGTTTACCTGTTTTTTACCAGTTTGTTTACCAGTTTGTTTACCTGTTTGTTTACCTGTTTGTTTACCTGTCTGTTTACCTGTCTGTTTACCTGTTTGTTTACCTGTTTGTTTACCCGTTTGTTTACCTGTTTGTTCACCTGTTTGTTTACCTGTTTACATGTTTGTTTACCTGTTTACCAGTTTGTTTACCAGTTTGTTTACCTGTTTGTTTACCTGTTTGTTTACCTGTTTGTTTACCAGTTTGTTTACCAGTTTGTTTACCAGTTTGTTTACCAGTTTGTTTACCAGTTTGTTCACCTGTTTGTTTACCTGTTTACATGTTTGTTTACCTGTTTACCTGTTTGTTTACCAGTTTGTTTACCAGTTTGTTTACCAGTTTGTTTACCAGTTTGTTTACCAGTTTGTTTACCAGTTTGTTTACCAGTTTGTTTACCTGTTTGTTCACCCGTTTGTTTACCCGTTTGTTTACCCGTTTGTTCACCTGTTTGTTTACCTGTTTACCTGTTTGTTTACCAGTTTGTTTACCTGTTTGTTTACCTGTTTGTTTACCAGTTTGTTTACCAGTTTGTTTACCAGTTTGTTTACCAGTTTGTTTACCTGTTTGCAACTTCTGTGTTTCCATTAGACCATCCCACGATGATCTTCCATCAGTCTCCGCCCCACCAGCGCCACGGGCGATGCTTGATGACCTCAGTTTCTCTGATGACGGTCGGTCTTCAGGCACCAGAGAAGAACTGCTCAGTTGTGATGATGCGTCCAGTTGGCCAGCCAATCAGGGAGAGGTCTGCAGCGTGCTCAGCCAACCAGGAGAGAGGACTGACCTGGAGAGACTCTCAACTCCAGTCAGAGAGCAGGACGACAAAGGGACTGTTCCTGCTGGGTGCACATGTTCACCACAGCCCAGAGCCCTTCCCCCCAACTCTCAGGCCCCGCCTCAGCACCCTCAGGCCCCGCCCTCTATTCACAGGAAAGCCCACAGGAAGACCAACCGAAGGAAACCCAGCGAGTCGTCTTCCTCTTCTCAGGTCCCCACGGGCCAAGTTCTCAAGCCCCAACACGAGCAACGTCCCAACACAAGTAGGACGCCCCAGACCTTGGCTCTAACAGACCCAAGACCCCGTGCCCACACAAAACCAAGGTCCCAGTTCCCCAAAGACCTGGAGCCCTGGCACAACTGGCAGAGGGAGAGGAGGGAGGTGCTGAAGGAGGAGGCTTTCTCAGACCAGAGTGATCTCCTGGACCAGACTATCGACAAGGTTGGTTGTTCGTACAGATTATTTTGGTTTTAACGGTTCCTTAACGGATTATCAGAGAAAATGATTGACCATTCATATTAATTTTATTAAAGCCAGTTTACAAGAGCTTTACAGAACAAAAAAGGTGATAGGTATTTTCATCATCATTAAACCTTTAAATAAATAAATTCACACAAGACAAACAAGTGTGAGATTTTTGACTCTGCAAAGAGGGAAATTCATCTGATTAGGTCAGATGAACTCCAACTTCCTAAGATTTGAGTCCATCTTTTATTCAAACGAGTGAAACAGATTCAATATCAACAAGGTCAATCACATCTTCTTAAGGGATAAACTGGAGCCAAACATTTTGTTTCTAATCTGTTCTGGGAGAACTAATTAGATATCGTGCAGCATGACAGGTTTTGATAATCAGCTTTGTGCACTTGTAACATAACCAAAATGTTTGTTTTTCTCTGCATGAAAAAAATAGTAAAAAATAGTAAATAATAGTAAAAAATAGATGTAGCAAACTGTTTTGTAGAACAGATGCTTGTTATTTCATTATTAAAGTCATTCCATATTTCCACTTTTTAAAGCTGATTTTGGGCAGTATCATACAGGTTTTCAGGTGTGGTTGAACTTGGGAGATAAAAAGGGGCGTGAGCAGCCGCGCGAAGACGCAGCTGGAGCCACGCAGCTGAGGAGGAAGAGGCACACAGACAGATCTGCGCAGCGGGAGACTCAAGTTGATTTAACGTGTAAAAAAAGCAAAGATAAGACATTAAACTGCAATCAAAGTTCATCCCAGCGCCGCAGATTGTGCGTCTTAAAGACTGGATCTGAGTTTGCACACAGGAAACGAAGCCAGGTGCAAGAGGACGTCACAGAGAGGAAGGAAAAACGCTCCCGGTGAGATCTGGACTTTACTTCTCCTTTTGGGGTTTTTTGGGTGGTACCACTCTCTCTCTCATTTTTTTAAATATCTTTTTTGGGGGGGGAAACGAGAGCATTTTGGATCTTTTTCATTTTTGGATTGTGACTTTGGATTAAAATGGGGATTTAATTTTTGAAGATATGGGACTCTGTTGCTGACTTTATTCTCATTAAAAGGCAACAAGGAATTTTTGGACAATTAATTATTCAGGTTTTTGTGGTGGCCATAAACTGAGTGACTGAAATCTAACCTACTTTTATTTTTAGAGGGATTTTTGTAAGAACTTTACTTATCAGAATAATTATTAGTTCTTAGTGTCATGTCTATATTTTTTTTATTCATTGGTATGGGAAAACAACTAATTTCGTTCTAAGTGGTTGGATATTTATGTGTTTATTAAATTAACTGTTGTATCACATTTTGCCTGATTTCCTGTGACAGAACCCCCTTGATGTTATTGTGAATTCCGCTTTAAATCAAGTTGAATTTTACAAATGGTGGCCCGTATGGGGAAACAGGATAATACCAAGTCAGGTTTTTTGCTACATGTGTTTACACAGTTAAAATTATTCCTGTTGTAGATTGGAACATATTTGTTTGAGTGTTTTTTTTTCTTTCAAGATGGATAACATATCATCTCAATTACAACATGCTGAGGAAAGAGATGCTGGTCATGATGAGCAAGAAAGTGGAGCAGGGCTTCTTGTAGATCAGGAAGAGACAATTAGCAACCGAGGGGGAGATGCCTGGGTTACAAGGAGAAATCCTGTAGGTGAAATAACATCTTTGCTTAGCTCCCTTTATGCATCAGATAATGAATTTGAAGAAGGAGAGGAAGATGAGGAAGAATACCTCACTATGTCAGACATTACTGGTATTAGGAATGATTTAACCAATATGGGGGTTAGGATTACCTCACTGGAAGAAAATTTCAGGGCCTCTGTAGACAGTGCTTTGAATAGGGAGCAAAACATCAGGACATATGTTGATAAAAATGTCGAGGCCATGGAGCAATGTATGGAAACAGCCTTTAAGGAATTTGAAGCCAAAGTAGTAGACTGTTTGCTGCGACGAGATGAAAAGTGGAAGGCTGAAATAGAGAGGTTGAAGCGCGCTAGAATTTCTACAGCTATTCATTCCCCTGATAGTGTCAGACCAAGTCTCCCTGTACCATCTGATCATCTTTCTTCCTCTGTGAGGCATACCTTACCTGAAACATCACCACCTTTAGGCCTACCTGTACCAGGAGTACCACAAGGAAATTTTGGACTTTCACACCCTCAAATGATGGACCAAGCTACTACCTACATCACTCCAGGAACGGTTCCAGTTATGACATCAACACACAGTGGGATGTTGGATTACCCGGGATCAGCCTCCCACTTGACCGTTCCACCATCAAGCAGAACTCCTGTGATTTATGCCAAACCCCCCGTGCACATGGAGTTCCCTACATTTGAGGGTGCAGGAGAAGTTTCTGATGTGCTAAATTTCATCGATCAGTGCGAGACATTTCTCTCAGTAAGGCCCCTGTCTGAGCCGGAATTATTGGGAGCTTTGACAGCTGTCTTAAAGGGCTCTGCTCGGAGTTGGTGGAGTGTGGCTAAAAACAAGATACACAACTGGTTTGAATTTAAGAATGATTTTTGTGCTGCCTTTCTACCTCCAGACTATCTTTCAGAGGTAGAAGAGAAGTTAAGAGACATGGTACAATTGCCGGAGCAATGTCTGAGAGACTTCGCCTTTGAGTATCGAGCACTGTGCTTAAAATGGAAGCCGGACATCAGTGAGACAGAGCTGGTGAGGAGGATTTTAAACAACTGCAACCCAAGGATAGCGGGGTGCCTACGTGGTACAGTCAACTCCATGGATCAATTAGTGAAAGTGGGATCCCAAGTTGAAAAAGACTGTGCTGGTGTTAAAATCTACTGGGGGAAAGTAGATCAGCACAAGGCTAAAGGAAAAGGCCCAGCCAGAGGACAATCTAAGGGAAATACCAGAAGGCAAGTCGACTCTGTATCGGTTGTGCAACGAGGCCCTGCATCCTCCCTGCTTCATGTACCTATAGAGGTGCGCGACAGAATGTATAATGCTGTACTGGATACAGCATGCACCTATTCACTAATGAGACAGAGTCAGTGGAAAGAAATTGCTCGAGAAGGGGAGGTTTGCAAACCAGCTGACAACCAGAAGTTTGCACTGGCCAATGGCAAAACCTATAGCGCCTTGGGGAAGGCAACAATCATTTATAGATGGCATGGGATGATGTGGTCTTTAGAGACTTTTGTGGTGGAGGATGATAATCTCACTTTTCCCATCATCTTAGGTCTCGACTTCTTGACCAAAACCTCTACCATTATCAACTTAGGTGACCACACCTATGGAGTGAAAGGACCAAGAGGTTATACCTTTTACCCTTTTTCATCTTTAGCTGAGGCGACATCACCTGTGCATACTAGACCTTCACCACTTAATCTGATCCTGGCTCTGCCCATGGAAGAGGTCAAAACACCCACCTCAAAGTCGTCTCCTATGGTGACACAACATCCACCAGAAGTCCAGAAGCTTTTGAAAGCTTGGCCATCTGTGTGCTCAGAAACATTGGGTAGAACATCTGTGGAAGCACACAGAATAATAACCACAGATGAAATACCCATTCGTTGCAGAGCTTACAGAGTGTCTCCTTTCAAGCGGCAGATAATAAAAGAACAAATTGATGAAATGCTCAAAGATGATATTATAGAGCCATCACAGTCTTCATGGGGGTCTCCAGTCGTCCTTGTTCCGAAGCCAGATAAATCTTTTCGGTTTTGTGTGGACTATAGAGCCTTGAACTCAAAAACTCTGCAGGATGCTTATCCCATGCCCATCATCCATGAGTTGTTGGAGTCTATGACGGGAGCAAAATTTTTTAGCACCCTGGATTTGAAGTCTGGATATTGGCAGATGGCTGTGGCAGAGGACAGCAAGGCAAAAACTGCTGTTATTACCCCTTTTGGACTTTATCAATTTAAGTGTATGCCATTTGGATTAAAAAATGCTGGAGCATCCTTTCAACGGTTAATGGAGAAGGTTTTAGGAGAGCTACGGGGAAAGATCTGCTGTGTATACATCGACGATGTGATTGTTTTCTCAACTTCTCCTGAGCAACACCTGAAGGATCTGGACACAGTATTTGCAAAGCTCCACCATGCCAATTTGACCCTCAATCTTGAAAAATGCAACTTTTTCCAGCAAGAACTTAAGTTTCTGGGACACATTGTATCGGCAGATGGTGTTAAAGTGGATCCAGAGAAAACCCATGCCATTACGGTTTATCCAACTCCGACTAACCAGAAAACTCTTCAGAGATTCCTTGGGATGGTAGGATGGTACCACAAGTTCATCTCACATTTTGCAGACATAGCTACACCTCTATATCGACTGCTCAAAAAAGATGCAAGGTGGGAGTGGACAGTGGACTGCCAACATGCTTTCATGACGCTGAAGAAAGCTTTGGTGGAATCTCCCATACTGGGGCAGCCAGATTTTGAGTTACCCTTCGAAATTCATACAGACGCCAGTGATGTTGGTCTGGGGGCCGTGCTGGTCCAACCAACCCCTGATGGAGAAAAAGTTATTGCTTTTGCTTCAAGATCATTGAAAGGAGCAGAACACAACTACTCCACCTCTGAAAAGGAATGCTTGGGGGTTGTTTGGGCAGTAGAAAAATGGAGACATTTTGTAGAAGGTACCAAGTTCATCATTTACACTGACCATGCTGCCTTAACCTGGGCATTCAATCAACCCCGAACCAGTTCTAGGTTAACACGTTGGGTGCTGAGGTTACAAGATTTCAATTTTGAAGTACGATATAGAAAAGGATTGCACAATGTAGTGCCTGATGCTCTGTCCCGATCGATACCTACTGACTTGGCACCAGCATATGTAGCCCTGAATTCTGCTAAAGCCTTGATAGGTTTACCTCTATCATTGGCAGAAATCAAGGAAGCACAGGAAAAAGACTCAGACCTCATGAATCTAGTTAAGGATCCGAGATACCAGAGACCTGACAGAATTCTCTTCCACAAAGTCCACGATCTCTGGTACAGGAAAACCCCACTGAAAGATGGCATTAAATATCAGCTGGTGGTTCCCAAGTCTTTAGTTCCTCAAATTCTTCAGTACTTCCATGATCAGCCATTGAGTGGACATCTAGGCAGACTAAAGACACTCCTCCGGCTGTTAGAGGTTGCATGGTGGCCATCAGTTCGTAAGGATGTGTGGACTCATGTAAAGAACTGTGCAGTTTGTCAGCAGTACAAACCTGAGAATCAAGCTCCAGCTGGTTTTCTACAACCCACACCTCTGACTGAACCTTGGGCTAAACTTGGGATGGACTTGATGGGACCTTTTCCACGCAGTAAGAAAGGAAATGTCTTCCTTTTTGTTGTGATCGACTACTTCACAAAGTGGGTGGAAATGTTTCCTGTAAGAGACAGCAAGACACCGAAACTCATTACTATCCTCCGGGAGGAGATATTTACTCGTTACGGAGTTCCACAAAGCCTGGTGTCAGATCGTGGTCCCCAGTTTACCAGTAAAGAGATGTCCAGTTTTTGCTCTATGTGGGGTGTAAAGCATCATTTTACAACAAGCTATCATCCCCAATCTAACTTGACTGAAAGGGCGAACAGAACTATCAAAACAATGATAGCCTCATTTGTTGGACAGCATCACAATCTATGGGACCAACATATCTGGGAGTTCCGTTTTGCCATCAATGGCGCTCAACATGAAACCACAGGGAGAGCCCCTGCAGAGCTAATGTTGGGACGTCAACTTCAAGGGCCATTGGAGAGGATGATAGCTAAACCACCATCACCTCAGCAAGCCATATATAAATTGATGGAGCGACACAATGAGATGAAGGAAGAAGTCAAACGGAAAGTTGGGATAAGTCAAACCAGACAAGCTAAATACTACAATGCCCGGAGGAGGGGTGCACAGTTCCGGCCGGGAGATTTGGTCTGGGTAAGGTCTCATCCCCTTTCCAAAGCAATAGATAGTTTTTCCTCAAAGCTAGCGCCAAAGTGGTCAGGACCAGCTACAGTGAGGAAACAGTTAGGCCCAGTAAATTATCAGCTCCAGTGGAAAGACCAGCACAGAGGAACAGATACTGTTAATGTGGTTAACTTAAAGCCTTATTTTGGAGTTCAGCCTCCCTTGCCTCCGGCTGGGGGAGGGGGATTGTAACATAACCAAAATGTTTGTTTTTCTCTGCATGAAAAAAATAGTAAAAAATAGTAAATAATAGTAAAAAATAGATGTAGCAAACTGTTTTGTAGAACAGATGCTTGTTATTTCATTATTAAAGTCATTCCATATTTCCACTTTTTAAAGCTGATTTTGGGCAGTATCATACAGGTTTTCAGGTGTGGTTGAACTTGGGAGATAAAAAGGGGCGTGAGCAGCCGCGCGGAGACGCAGCTGGAGCCACGCAGCTGAGGAGGAAGAGACACACAGACAGATCTGCGCAGCGGGAGACTCAAGTTGATTTAACGTGTAAAAAAAGCAAAGATAAGACATTAAACTGCAATCAAAGTTCATCCCAGCGCCGCAGATTGTGCGTCTTAAAGACTGGATCTGAGTTTGCACACAGGAAACGAAGCCAGGTGCAAGAGGACGTCACAGAGAGGAAGGAAAAACGCTCCCGGTGAGATCTGGACTTTACTTCTCCTTTTGGGTTTTTTTGGGTGGTACCACTCTCTCTCTCATTTTTTTAAATATCTTTTTTGGGGGGGAAAACGAGAGCATTTTGGATCTTTTTCATTTTTGGATTGTGACTTTGGATTAAAATGGGGATTTAATTTTTGAAGATATGGGACTCTGTTGCTGACTTTATTCTCATTAAAAGGCAACAAGGAATTTTTGGACAATTAATTATTCAGGTTTTTGTGGTGGCCATAAACTGAGTGACTGAAATCTAACCTACTTTTATTTTTAGAGGGATTTTTGTAAGAACTTTACTTATCAGAATAATTATTAGTTCTTAGTGTCATGTCTATATTTTTTTTATTCATTGGTATGGGAAAACAACTAATTTCGTTCTAAGTGGTTGGATATTTATGTGTTTATTAAATTAACTGTTGTATCACATTTTGCCTGATTTCCTGTGACAGAACCCCCTTGATGTTATTGTGAATTCCGCTTTAAATCAAGTTGAATTTTACACACTTAGTAAAAAACAGGAATGAGGTCCGGTCAAAACCCTATGAAACTCATAACTAGTTACACCAAATAAAAGATATAAATAGAGCTATTTAAAGTTGTACTAATCTTTGGTAGCCAAATTGGCAACATCTGAAAACAATACAGGAGGCTGGGGAGAGTGTTCATCAAATGGATACGACCTAAAAGAGACAGAAGCAAGCCACACCACCTATCCAGGTCCTGTTTTATGGTTTGTATAAGAAGTGCAAAATTTAATTTATATAAATCTTTCAAGTTTTGTGAAACTTTTATACCGAAATATAAGAGTCCTGTTGGAGACCAAAGAAAGGGCTGCGAAATGCTTGAATCCAATGTTTGCGAGCAACCGAGAGGCATGGCTTCACTTTTAGAACTATTTATTTTGTATCCAGAGAAAGAGAATACCTATCAATTAATTTAATCAATTTAGGGATATAGTGTGTGGGAGAGTCTAAAAAGATCAGAACCTCATTTGCGTACAGCGAAATCTTATGCTCGTGATTATTGAAACAGACCATCTTGTCTAATGGCGGACACTAAAGGCTCTATAGCTAGTGCAAATAGTAATGGGCTCAAGGGACAGCCTTGTCTAGTACCTCGTTCAATTTTGAAATCTCTAGATCTGAGTCCGTTTGTGATCACAGCTGAAACAGACGATGTGTACAGAATTCAAATTCATATAATAAAACATCCTAGGCCAAATCTTTGGTGTGTGTGGAAAAGTTATGGCCACTCCAGCCAGTCAGACACCATCTCTGCATTGAGCGAAATGACCAGGGCTTCTGCGTTATACAGGGAGGAATGCTGAATTATGTTGAGTGGACACTTCACATTGTGCAAAGTAAACCTTCCACGTACTGTCAAAAGTATGCAGGACTTTTATGTTGAAAACAGACTGACTTAAGACACACAGCAAATTCACGTTCACGCACACACACACAAAACCAGATTAATAACACATGTATGATCACTCACAGGCCCTGAGTAGGGTGTACAGAAACACAATATTTTATCCCTTGGTGTTTGACCTAGCCTAGATTAGTTTTTATGGCATTTTAAACTCATAAGCAGAAAAACATGATGTATGTTCTTTTTACTTTTTATATGCTTTGTCTGTATTTTGGTAAACCATCTTTTGTGTTATTGTATGGCATTTTTAGTAAACCCTGTGCTATAAGGAATAAAATTGAGTCAGGCCTTTAACATGCACACACTAGGCAGAAAAACCAAGGCCTCTGAAAAGCAGCAGGTCTCTCTCTGAGAATATAGGTCAAGCAGATAAGAAAAGCAAGCGCACACACACACGCATAGCAAGATGCACAAACACACACCTACACATATTCCAAACGGTCTGAGCACAACACTTGTTACAGACTGAGCAGAGGCCTTTAATCAGAACAAGAAATGAATACTTTTTCACACAGCTACAGAAAAGAGTCACTGTAAAAGGTAGTTTTTGTTTTTTGCTTCAAGGACTGTTTAAAAGTAACAAAAATTTATTTTAACAAAATAATAAGAATAAGCCATACTAAAACATTCAGAAGCAAAGCGTTATTGCAGACAGCTGAGGCTTCTTATCAAGATATGAGCTTGCACACAGAGAAAACACACAAGGAGTTATAATAATAATAACACATGCACTCAAGCAGGTCTCTCTGAGCAGAAATGGGTCAGATGAGATTAAAAGGTGCACACTTTTACAACTCAGAGGAAGAGCTGCAGGAGAGTTTTGCAACAGATAAAAGTCTTAAAATGCCTTTATGAAACAAAGTGAAGAAATATATTAATCTCTTGTGAAAATTGTATGTTCCATGTTATTTTATGTTTTTCTTTTATGGTTCACAGCAAACTAAAAAAAGTTTTCCACTGCTGAGTGTAGAAAATAGTTTTTGAATATTACACAGCACGTTAAAAAAGTGTTTTTTCCACAGTTTGAGTAATGTGGGTGAAAGTTTAAACTTGTCTGGCCAGACTCTCATGTAGAGGGAGGGTGAGAGCTAAGGAAAAAAGATTATGTCATTGTTCAGCTGGGGCTGAGGAGGTGTGAAAAAGTTACCTCACCAATGACCAACGGAGTGACAGGAAAATGACATAGCGTCTGTGAGTGGGGGGTGAAGTCCCTCTGTTAGAGTATAAATAAGGCTGTTTAAGAAGAGAAGTTTGCTGAGTTTTTGGACCCCTGAAGAAGTCTCGTGGATATACTGAACTCTGGAGCTGGAAAGAAGAATATTGGATTATCTGAAAAAGGGTTTTTCTTTTTGATCAACAAGGAATACTTTTTTGTCTCTCAGCCCGGATATTTCCAAGTTTTTCACAATTTGGATTGGCTTCAGAGATGGAATAATTTTCCTACTCTTTTGGAAATCCCTTGTGGTATTTTCTGACAAGAAAAAGGTAGGATATCTTCCCAGTACTATCCACAACTAAATTTATATTAAAATTAAATTATTAAACAGCAAAAAGCCACTTTCTGCATAGAGAGAAATCAGTTACAAGGATAACTTTGTTTGGTGGAAAATTAAAGTAATTTTGGGAAAGCTGAGCGCCGACGGACCGCCGCAAGGCTGTTTACGTTGTGGGAACACAGTGTACTTTTTATCTCCTCTCTGCTGTTGGGGGACTCCCGTCAGCTTGACAGAGCAATGATTTTGCTGAAAACCTTGAGGAATCATACTGTGTAAAGAAGACCCGGATCAAGGCCTACATTCAGAGAGCAGATTGTTTTTAAATCTGGAAGAGTTTAAAGAGAAGTTTTGTGCGTCGAGAGATCAGACTGCAGCAAGCTGAATGTTTGGGAAAATTGGGAAGATAAGAGGAACACAGTGTCCCTGTTCATCTTCTAACTGCTGTTAAAGGCCTCTCGTAATGGATTTTTAACTAATTTTTCTAGGAATTACCACATTATCTAATGGATTAAAATTGTCTATTTCTGGATTACCATTTTTCTGAATGGATTTAACAAATTTGTGGAACAAACAAATTCCCTTTGATTTAATTCAACTATTAATTAAGTTACTGTTTTGGGTCATCCGAGACCGACCCCAGAGCGGGGACGTGCCAGCTAGAAGCTGACTGACCTTGGATGGAAAGCCAGGAGAACACGAGGTTCTATTTTTAGCCTCCAGGCCTGCTACGGAAGGCCTTTTCATCAGTACCGCAGAACAAATGGATGGATATAACACTTTTGTGGAATAATTGATTTTCCTAAAAGGATTACCAGATTTTTATGTGGAATTAAAACGAAGACTTATTCAGTCTGCTGGAGTGGATAACAGCTGCTTTTGCTGAATGCAAGATCCCATACAGCCTTGGAAAAACTGCTTGTTTGGAGCTAAGGAAACACCGCTACGAGAGTTTTGTTCATCAACACCATACAACCGGTCTTGAATGGATTAAAGCCTGAATTACCAATTCTTCCTTTCTGTTAGGATTAAAATCACAAGCTTTTCCTATGTGGGATTAAACAAAGATTTGTCCAGTCGGCTGGAGTGCAGACTTCTGACTGGAGTGTAACAGCATCACCTGGAGGTTTTTCTGTAGAGAAACAACAAGATTTCCTGATGGGATTAAAGAACAAGTTTTTCTGGTGGAAATAAAAACACAACCTGGATGGAATTAAATAGTTTTGATTAGAATCAGATTATTGTGGAACAAACTAACAATTTTGGAGATTGTACAGATTATTCATTGAATCACAACACAAATTTAAATAGGGACTGAAAATATCTTAAAGGCCCAGCAAGTGGAAGACATCTTTTGGTGAGCTGTGAATCATTTTGTTCTCTTAAATGCAAACCATGTAACCTGATTAAATCTTTTTCTGTAGAAGTAGTGCTTATGCTGTACCCCTTGCAACTATTAATTAAAGAAACATAAAACGTACAAATTTGGATTTTTCCTTTGACTCACCTTGATATTAAATGATGGAAAACTTGGTTCAAGATAACAACAAAGTTTATTGGAGGTTTTGAATGGTTTTAATGGCCAAAAGAGATAAACAACACCCTAGGATTTTATTTTCCAAGATCCTAAAATTTACCAGGCGGATAACAATTACTATCTACAAGAGGTAAGCTGTCGTTTAATATACGTTTCTCCGGGAGATACGATCTGACTCCATTCTGCTAAGTCGGACTATCAAATCGGAGTGAAAATAATGGGTGTGACGTTTAGATGAAGACAGTAACAGTCTGGTTGAATTACCTCGTCTCAGCCTTAATTCTAACTAATCTTAAGACATATCGGGTAATACTCGTGTGCAAAGATAAAAATTAAAGAACCCGTTACCGGAGGAGGCTGGAGTGAGGACTTGTTGCAATGGTCCTGCGGCTAACCTCACTCACGTAGAATTTACAGTACGAAACCAGTCTGGTCATTGGAGGGAGAACCATTTCCAACCGTTAAGCCAGTATCTTTGCCAGAAGCTTCAAGTCAACATTTAGAACCATGAAGAGCATGCTTCAGATGGGTTCTCCTTTTTCAGCACCAAGGACATATTAGCCTCCAAAAGAGATGGAAGGAGAGCCCCAGCCAGAAACGAAGACTTCCACATATCAAGTTAAAGTCTTGACTAGGATGGAATTAAACTTTTTATAAAATTCTGCATTAACACTGTCAGGACCTGGGGCTTTGTTGTTGGGGAGTGATTGGATACAATTCCTAATTTCACTTAGAGTAACTGGTTTGCACAGGTCATCCCTCTGTTCATCTGAAATTTTAGGTAACTCCACCTTGGTGAAAAAAATCACTCATATCTTGCTCTGTCAACGGGTTAAACTGTGAAATATATAACTGCTTGTAAAATGATTTTAAAGTGCTGTTAATTATTTTATTGTTATAATTATGTACACCGGATGAATCTTTAATATACGAGATAGTCTGAGTTGGGGCCCTGTTTCTAAGAAGGTTGGCCAGGTATCGATTAGGCTTGTTAAGTGTCCTTGGGTGTCCTGAAAGGCGCTTTTAAATAAAATGACTATTATTATTATTATTAGCAAACTCATACATATTTTGCCTCATGAAAAATATAGGCTTTTCAGCCTTCTTTGTTAGTAAAGACCCCAAAGAGTCTTAACTATTTGTATTTCATTATCTAGTTCTTCTGATGGACATAAATTGTGTTTGGTCTGAAGTTCATGCAGCTCCAATTCAAATTTTCTTTGTTCTGCCCTTCTGTTCCTTTTAAGTCCAGTGGTAAAAGATATTATCAGCACTTGGGCATAAGCTTTCATGGTATCCCACAATAACCCAGGAGATACATCAGGGGTCATATTCCCCTTACAAAATAATCTAAATGCTTTTAAAGAAATGTTTCAAATTTGGGGTCTTGGTTCAAAAACACACTGTATCTCCAAGTTCATTCGTCCCTGGTGGCGCGCTCAGTCATCTGGGATCCCAGGGGAAGACCCTCTGCACCACGAGGTTCCATCCTAAAAGGAGCTACATCTCTGGGATGTTTGAAGACTTTCCTGCCCGTTATGTTTGATTGTTGTGTTTTCTATCACAATTTGATTTTCAGTTTCTAATTTAAATGGGACGTCGTCCATCACAGTAAAGCGATAGGGGCTTAAAATTATATGTTTGATTATCAGTTATGAGTTAAGCTCATAAATAATGCATGTATAATGCAAATGACCTCGTTTTGTGGACACCACCTCTCTCTTAGAAAGGAAAAATTAGTCTCCATTTACCCTAAAATAATGTAGTGAGTTGTTTTCTCGTTTAAGGGCGGCCGTGGCGTAGTGGTAGTGGCAGTCGTCCCCCGATCGGAAGGTTGGAGGTTCGATCCCCGAGTTCCCACACCATGTGTTGTTGTGTCCCTGGGCAAGACACTTAACCCCGAGTTGCTCCCGGTAGGACAGGCAGTGCCTTGCATGGCAGTCTACCGCTACCAGTGTGTGAATGTGTGTATGAATGGGTGGATGGCTGGTACTGTGAAGCGCTTTGGGGCCCCTCATAGGGGGCTGGAAGGTGCTATATAAGTAAGCTCCATTTACCATTTAGTCAATTAACACACACAGATATGCAAAAATAATCACAAATTCAGTTGATTTTATGTATTTTATTATAAAAATAATAATCTATGATGCATATGATGAAAATTATGCATGACAAAGTTTAACTGAACATCCAATGATGTTGAATTAAAGGTCTAATTGATTAGTAAAATGCAAAAGGCAGACTTAGGACTGTTTCTGTTTGTGAAGTGGTGAAAATAGTGTGTTAAATTTGATAAGTTTATTGTGATATAGGATCACCAGAAAGGCGTTGAAAGTCCCTGTCCTGCCAGGATGTAGATGATCAGGAATGGTTAGGACAGCTGCTAAATGATACCAGCAAGACCTGAGATGTTCAGATGACTGAGAGGTTGCAGTCTCCTCAAAGTTCACCTGTCATCGATTGGAGGGACGACGGTCCGGCCACTGGCTCTGGAAGTCAGCTGGATTTACCACTATGCAGTGTGATGGTTGCCTGGCAGACAGCTCTCAGGTCAAAGCTCGACTGGTTCTGGTTCTGCTGGGTAACTTCTGTATCTTTCATCCCGTCTTGAGACGTCTGCAGAAGAATTGCATCTCATTTGCTCTTTCTCTTCCTAGGATGTCTCGCTAGGAAGTATTCTTCTCTGTCAGTTCTCTGTGAAGATTGTCTCTGTGGAGTCTCTCTTTGGAGCTCGGGTCAAAAGAAGTGTTTTCTAAAGTGAAACTTAACTGTCTGTGTAAAACAGATAAGACTGGTCCACCTCTTCCATGAAGCGGTGGTTTTAAGTGTGGCTTGTTTTATAAATCTACGTCCTGTTTCTGCCTTAAAAAGTTTTCCTTTTAAAAGAGAAAATAAGACAAATGTAGAGTCACAGTCAGAGAATCTTTATTGTCATTCGTACCGCATGTGGTACATGTGATGAAACGAGATTATGTACACAGGGTCCCAGTTACATCTAACAACAAATGCAAGAGAAAAACAGTAATAACATCTAAGGTATGAACTAAGAAAAATATCAACTAAAAATACACTAATATCATAAAAACATTACTTCAAACAGCAGCACGAACATGAGTCTGTATGAGCAGATGAGCTTATCAACATGAAACAGATCAGCAGCAATATGAAACAGATCAGCAACAACATGAAACAGATCAGCAACAACATGAAACAGATCAGCAACAACATGAAACAGATCAGCAGCAACATGAAACAGATCAGCAGCAACATGAAACAGATCAGCAGCAACATGAAATAGATCAGCAGCAACATGAAACAGATCAGCAGCAACATGAAATAGATCAGCAGCAACATGAAATAGATCAGCAGCAACATGAAACAGATCAGCAGCAACATGAAACAGATCAGTTCAACATGAAACAGATCAGCAGCAACATGATATGATTTTTTCATTGTGATTATTCTGGTTAGATATTCATGAGTCTAACGGCCTCGGGGTAGAAGCTGTTCCTCAGTCTAGTGGTTCTACACTTGATGCTCCTCAGGCTCCGTCCTGAGGGGAGTGGGGCAAAAAGTGTGTGTGCTGGGTGAGTGTGGTCCTTCATGATGCAGGTCGTCCTCTTCCTGCATCTGGAGGTGTAGATGTCTGTGATGGTGGGGAGACTGACTCCAACATCTTCTGTGCAGCCTTCACCACTCTCGTTTAAGATCCCTTCTGAAGTCTACAATCATCTCCTTCGTCTTCTTCACATTCATGTGAAGGTTATTCTCTTTGCACCAGCTCTCCAGATGTTCCACCTCCTGTCTGTAGCTGGACTCATCATTGTTTGTGATGCATCCCACCACAGCTGTATCATCTGCAAACTTTACAATATGACAGCCTGGATGGGTGGCTGCACAATCATATGTGAGCAGAGTGAACAGGAGAGGGCTCAACACACATCCTTGAGGAGAGCCAGTGCTGAGGGTTATGGTGGAGGAGGAGAAGTTGTGGATCTCACTGACTGTGGTCTGTTTGTTAAAAAGTCTAGTACCCAGTTACAAATGGAGGGGCTTAGTCCAAGTGTGAATAGTTTGTCCATCAGGGTTTGGGGGATCATGGTGTTGAAGGCAGATGTGAAGTCCACAAAGAGCAGACGCACGTATGAGTCCTTCTGATCCAGGTGGGTGAGAGCAGTGTGGACCACAGAGGAGATGGCGTCCTCTGTTGATCGGTTTTAGTGGTATGTGTACTGATGAGGGTCCTCGTTGATGTTGATGGTTGTTTTGATGTGAGTCATGACCAGTTTTTCGAAGTATTTAGCGACTATCATGGTGAGAGCCACCGGCCGATAGTCATTCAGACCAGTCACTGTGGAGCTCTTTGGGACTGGGATGATGGTGGCGGTCTTCAGGCAGGTGGGAACTGTCTCCAGGGCAAGTGAGGAGTTAAAGATGTCGGCCAGCATATCACAGAGCTGATTGGCACATTCTTTCAGCACTTTCCCGAGTATGTTGTCCGGTCCAGTTGCTTTGTGAGGGTTGATCCTCCTGAAACTACTCCTTACTTCTGCTGCGGTCTCGCTGATATGCTCTTCATCTGGTGGTGAGGCGAGTCTGGTGCTGGGTGGTCTGTTTGGGTCTTCAAAGTGTGCATAAAACTTGTTGAGGGCAACAGGCAGAGATGGGTCTTTGGGACATTGTTCACTCCTTCCTTTATAGTCTGTTATGCATTTAATGCCCCTCCACATGCACTATGGGTCTTGTGAGGTGAACTGATCCTCGATCCTCTGATCCTCTGTGCATATGTGGCCTTGGCCTTCTTAATGCCAGCAACCAGCTCTATCCTAGTTCTTCTCAGTTCCTGTGAGTTTCCAGACCTGAAGGCAATGTTCCTGGCAGCCAGCAGGGTGCTCACCTCTGCATTCAGCCAAGGTTTTCTGTTTGGGTAGCTTTTAACATATCTTGTGTTGAGATGGTGTTAGTACATGTAATGTACCCCAGTACTGAGGATGTATATTGGTCAAGATCAAGCGATCCTCTATTTTCAGCAGCTTCTCTGAAAACTTGCCAGTCTGTTCTTTCAAAACAATCTCTCGGTATGGGGCCTAGATCCAACATTTAACTTTCTTTTGTACCGGTCTGGAGCATCTCAGCGGCAGCAGATAAGCAGGAGCCAGGAAGATTGAAATGTGATCAGATAATCCTAGGTGGGGGCGGGGTTTGGCTTTGTATGCATCTTTTACATTTGTGTAAACATGGTCCAGTGTGTTGTTTCCACGTGTTGCTATGGTTACATGTTGATTAGGGGTGTAACGGTACGCTAAAATCACATTTCGGTTCGGTTCAACTACAAGGAGGGCTCGGTTCGGTTTATTTTTGGTTTATTTTCGGTACAAAAAAAAGACAAAATAAACACTTACAAAATGTTTATTTTGAAAATATGACGAAAATATGTTTGTATTGCATTGTAGTAATAAATAAAAGTGACCCATTTGGATGATAGTTTAAATAAACAGCACTCTACAATAAATAAACTATATTAACAATAATAAAAATCCTAATAAATATAATAACAGTCAGAACAATAAGCAGCAACAGACTGTTTACAATCTAACTAATCCAGTTTTTGTCCAGTAGCAGCAGTGTGGCTGTACTTGTCCTCATTACTGTACTCACAACTTCTTGGACCTCCTCCTCCAAGTGGAACAGGTCCTGGACCTGGAACAGTTCAGAGTTCAGTTCAGTCATCACACACTTCTTAGCTGCAGGTGATCTCTGGTGGATGTCTGTCCCTGAAGTGGACAAAGAGAGCAGCTACCTGTCCCAGACTTGTAATAAAACAAAGAGATAAAAACAAATAAGTTAAGATTATTTTTTGATTTTTGATTTATTGTTTCATTCATTTTATGATAAAAAAACACAAAATAAATCATTTTAACAATAAAATTAAAATATAAAATGTAAGGTGGCAGATGAAGAAAAAATCTTATTGTATCTGCCCCTTATTTTCTAACAAACAATTCAAACAACAATTTCATTAAATACAAAAAAAGAAAATCGAATAACTCATTAACTCCCTTAATCACAAGAATTACTATTTAAACTCGTGTCTTTGTTAAACATATTTCATTAACAATTTATCCTTAATCTTTCTTTTAAATATAATTATTGATTTAGCTTCTTTAATGTCATTTTCCTCTTTGTTCCATAACCTAACTCCCTGAATTATTGCAGTCCTTCCTTTCAAACTAGTCCTATACCTAGGCATAACAAACATACCAGTTCCCTTGAGATTATAACAGCTCAATCGTTTTACAAAACACATCTGAACATTCAAAGGCAATACATTATGATGAGCTCTATACATCATTAACAAAATATTATAATCCGCCAGATCATAAAATCTGATAAAATAACGTACTTGTTGGATTATGATTTTAAACAAAAAATATTATTTAGATAATAATAATAAAATAACAATACCTCTTGAAGCTCTCACTCATCTCATACGGGCTTTAATCAGCGCCAGGACTTGTTGACAATACAGTTTTTCATAAAGAGCTGAACTTTTTGAGTGATGGATGTAGCGGTAGCGAGGATCAGTAACTTTAAAGCCTGCGCATATAACAACATTCAGACTTAGATTCAGAACTCATACAGTTTGTGTTATTGCTCTGGAGATCTAATTTACCTGAAGAAGTAGTTTAAATGCAGCTGCTGTATAGTGCACTTTGTAACAGCTGCGTCATAAAGAGCTGAACTTTTTGAGTGATGGATGTAGCGGTAGCGAGGATCAGTAACTTTAAAGCCTGCGCATATAACAACATTCAGACTTAGATTCAGAACTCATACAGTTTGTGTTATTGCTCTGGAGATCTAATTTACCTGAAGAAGTAGTTTAAATGCAGCTGCTGTATAGTGCACTTTGTAACAGCTGCTGTATCTGTTCACATTCCGATGACGTAGTTTCCAGCGTGTTCACGTTGTCTGCTGCAGAGAGCTGCGTCACGCAGCTGCTGCAGACTCGTCCACACACACACAGCTTTGAACGTGCGCTCGTCTTAACAAGAAAGCCATAAACGTTCCCAAACAGGAGACCGGAGCGAGCAGCTAATGCTGCGCGTGCGTCGCGATAATAGGTCCGTGCAGAAACGCGCCCAGGAAATTTTGTTCCGCGGCGCACATATTACCGTTCAATGAGTGAAAAAAAATAACCGAAACGGTACGGAGGTGGACCGAACCGAACGTGTTGTACCGAAACGGTTCGGTAAATCCATTACAAACGTTACATGCCTAATGTTGATTGAAGTTTGGAAGAAAGTCCTTTAAATTCACGTGATTAAAGTCTCTAGCCACGATGCAAAGAGCCTCAGGGTGTTCATTCTGCAGTGAGCTGATCAGATCATGCAGCTCCGGCTGGGCTTCATTAGCATTAGTGTCATTGGGAGAAATGTAAGCAACTGTGATGAAAGTCACTGAGAACTCACGGGGTAAATAATGGGGCCGACACCTCACTGTTATCTGCTCTAAAGTTTTGGAGCATGAGGTTTTTACCACAGTACAGTTCGTGCACCAACTTTTACTCACGTAAATGCACACCCCTCCTCCTCAGGATATCCCCGTTAATTCGCTGCAGCGACCCGCTCTAAAAAGAAGAGTATCATCTTAAAGACATACCTGCAAACTAGTCACCTTTCGGCGAAATTCGCCGTTTTCAAAGCAAAATATATCATTTACGTGATTCATGTAGATCCGATGAGTTTTTGTTTTCGGGGGGGGGGGGGGGGGGCAGGCAGACCCGTGACAGTTAAATGCATCATTTCCCACTGACTGGATTTCAAGACAGAGTAAGGCATCTTGTCGACAATATAACATCTTTGTTGGAGCGCGAGATTTAGCCAATCACAGTCTCAAGACAGACGATGGTGGGCGGGACGACAGCGACAAAAAGAAAAAAGCAGCAGCAGCGCGAGTTGCGAGGGAGAAGAAGGAAGAGGATTAGACGCTGTGTTTTCAAAGAAAATTAAGACAATTTTACAAATGACAGACGCAGAGAAAATTGTTCGACCAAGTCCTTTAAAGTGTGGGAGCTCCACGCTTCATAAAAAGAAAAAAATACTGCGCGACATGCAGAAGTGACGACATGAGAGAACCACGCTGATGTAAACATGACCGAGTCGTAAAATAACTTCACCACGGTGTGAATGAAGGAACATCAGCAGTAAGTCTCTACATCAAAACACATTTGTTCTGTTTCAAAGTGAGAAAACATAATGTCAGTGTCTCTGCTCTGTGTTGAACGCCTCTTTTTATTTTTTGCCTAGCCATCTTTTTTTGTGTATGTCCTAATTATATTGGGATATGTATTTTTCCCTAAAGTCAAAAGTCGTTAAAGAGCAAATGTTTCCTTATGCTGTAGAAGAGAAAGAGCCCATGTAACACACATTGTCTGGAAAGTAAAATAGTTAAAATCAGTGATGCTGATATGAGTCTATCAATAAATCAGAAAACTAAAAAGCCCCTCTTAAATTCAGTGTTGGTGGTTATTAAAATGTCACCTGTTCATTTGGTAAAGTTAATATTCTTATTTTTACATGTGCAGTTGAGTCACCATTGTTTAGTAAAATGGCATGTTGTGTTACAAATAAAACTAAATAAAAATTAACAAATTAAAAGTCAATTGCACCCCTAAAGTCATTGTGATAAATTGTAACATTAATTATCTTAGCCACAGGAGTGAGTTTAAAAACAGGATGATGTCTTTATGAATGTCTTGAATGAGATGTCTCTAAAATATCCTGATGCGTGATCAATAATAATTTCAACAAATTTTAATCTGTCCACAGGACCTGACTTTATTTTGTTAGATGTCTCTAAAATAGTTATTGAATCAAGTATTTACATGTAGGTAAACATAGATGTTTAACAACTTGTTAAAATACACCAGAATGCAGGTAATGGCATCTACTTTTCAAAAATTTCGGGCAAAAATTTTAAGAAATGATTTTTTACTGTTAGTAAGTAAGTAAGTTTTGTTTATATAGCACATTTCACAGACATGAGAGTCACATAGTGCTTTACAAAAGGAAAAATAAAATCATAAAATCACAGAAGTACTATACTAAAAGGTAAAACTTAACAAACTCTAAAATCAATGTACAAAATTAACCAAAAGCCTGTCTGAAGAGATAAGTCTTAAGTTTTTAATGCATCTGTTGACTCGGAGCAGCACATTAACAAAATGTTCTGTATTTGACTTGCTGCTGCTGTTGGTTGTTGATTTTTTTGGTTGACACAATCTTTCCATTTATGTTCTCATTAAATCAGGTTAGTAAATGACTTTTACCTGAAGCATGTTAAAAAATTACAAAATCTTTCGGGGGGGGGGGGTTTGGCGCAACGTTTGTCACCTTTTTCATCCCTTTTGAGTTTGCAGGTATGTAAAGAAAGATTACTTAAAACACACATTGTCCATCTCCTGTAAAAGGAATGTCATTAAACAAAGGCTTCTTGTGGTGTCATCTTCATGGGAACGAGTCTGGGAGAAATACTCCTTTTCGATAAAGGGGGAGATATCAACGTTACAAGATGGGATGTTCTTTCAAACTCCGAGGTCAGTTAAACAAAAGCTCATTAAAACGGTCCGTCCATTTCATGGAAAATTAGTTCACATTGCAGTGAAGTTAACACAGTGACAGTTTTGTTTTATATTTGTAAAACAATGTCTGTTCGTTCCCAAGGGAATAGATGAATCTTAATTTTAACAGTTTCAAACACAAAACACAGAAATGATGTTTGTATAAAGTGAGATGAACTGTTTTCTTGTTTGAGCTGAGGTGAGGTGTTCCCCTACAACAGACAGAAACCAGATCTGATATTTGTTTTTAACGTAGAGGAGACCTTGTCCCTACTGGACAGAAACCAGATCCACCGTTGGGTTTCTAACGTTGACGGGATGTCATCATCACCTGCAGAAACTCGATGAAGCATTTAGTTTTTAACGGGGCATCGCCCTCAGTACAGAAACTGAAAGCTGATCCAGGCTCTTGATTAAGTTCTGTCTGGTTTTCAGGTGATCCAAAGGTGTTGCCACAGCATCAGTTCAGCTTCTCTCCAGCAGGAGGAGACAACAAGCCTTTGTCTCAGCTTTCCTCTTTCAATGGCAACAGAGAGAGACTGGGACTCACCTGTGCAGGTACGTCACATGTAGCTTAGTTGCAGGAGAACTAGTTTATGGAATTAAAGGTTCTGATTGTAGATGCTCCGTTTGCAGATGTTTTTTCAAAGAGCAGGAAACTTCAGTGACGTACCTGTCCAGGTGAGCCAGACAGAGAATCGAGACATCAGTAGTCTCATGGACATTCAGGTGGACACGGTGGACCAGCTGTACTTCAGACAGCTCGACTCCGCCCTTCTTGGAGGTGGGGTAACGCAGGATGAGGGGTTCTGGACTCTGCCCATAGAAGAAGTCCTGCCGGTCCCAGAACATATCCCAGAATCCTTCAGGGGAAAGACCTGGACCCAGATCGAGCAGGAGGACGAGGAAAAGGTGGAGAGACTGGTTGGACAGTTCAGACGAGGAAGATTCATCTGCTACTTCGACACCGAGTCCCTGGCCAGGTGATGGAGCCACTCCCCTCTTCACCTGTTCAGTCTGTAGCAGAGACGTTAAACACCTGCTCGTGTTTATCACAGGTACAGTGGGAGGAGCCAAAAGAAAACTGTGCTCACTGAAACCAAGGAGGAGGAGCCAGACACGAGTGTGCTGCCCTTGATTGACAAAGTAGATGA